>JAFLJL010018007.1:56152-110531 GCA_018398815.1 Conus ventricosus
TTCTTTTTTTTTTGGTTTAGCCGGCTAGTCTTCTCTTTGCAATTTTTTTGATTGGTTGGAGACCTTTTTTCTGGTTAATTCAATCTTTACCTGGCCATTCTAAATTATTTCCAAAATTCTTTTCTCCTGTTTATGCATCTGGTGATGCGGTAGTCGGTGGGGAGGGGAGAGAACTGGTGATTCGGGGTTGGAACTTGCTTGGTCTCGCTCGTCCGCCCCTGTCACATTCGCCGGACTCTTATCCTTCGGCCACCGTCTGTTTGTGTGTGAAAGGGAGAACGATTTTTATGTTCGCGAGCGTGCGTACGCATGATTTGTCGTTCGGATGCGTGGTTGGAGATTTGTGTTATTTTGAAATGTGGCTATAAAATGTGACAATTATGCCATTGAATTATTATTTGCAAATGTGGTGGCAGTTATAAAGCAATGGTCGCTGTGTTGGTTATTTCCTAAGAAAGGCAAATGTTAAACGTGAGTGAGAGAAGGGTGAAGATAATTCTATTTGTTTTATAACCTTTGATTTAATGCAGTCTTTTACCTGCATCGTGTGAGAAGACCCTAGTGAACATTCCTGATTCGATGGGTTTACTGTGTTATGCTCAGGTCTGTGTTGAGCTGGGGTTATTGGTGCATTTAGTTAGACTTCCCCTCGCCCATCATGCGAGTGGCTGTTAAGATTTAACAGCATGGGTCAGACTGTACTGACGGCGGGGTTCCAGTACCCTTCCTTCCTACTCCTTCTTCCTTCCTCCCTTTCTTCTCTCCTCCCAGCTACGTTCCCCCCCCCCCGCCCCCCCCTCCGGGGGCTTCACCCGGAGTCCGGACTGGATGGTGCCACGTGCTGGTTGAGGCCACGCTCTGGCTGGGAAACCGCGGACTGGATGGTGCCCGTGCTGGTTGAGGCCCGCTCTGGCTGGGACCGCGGACTGGATGGTGCCACGTGCTGGTTGAGGCCACGCTCTGGCTGGGGACCGCGGACTGGATGGTGCCACGCGCTGGTTGAGGCTACGCTCTGGTCGGACCGCGGACTGGTAGAAAAGCCCGCCGGCTTGACTGGCCGGCCCTGATCCCCGTCCAGGACCTCCAGTAACAACGCCACGGTTTCTTTCCCCCCCCCCCACCCTCCGGGACGCGCTCTTCACTGCCTGCTTGTGTGTCGAGGGTGTCGGCTTTGAGCGACTCCCTTCAAGAAAAACCCAAACCGGTTCGGAGCACCTAGTGCGACAGGGTGCTCCCAGTAGACTTGACGGAGGCAGGGGTGTGGAGCACTCCAGGGTGTGGGAAGGGATTGGATGCTGGAAATGTTTCTTTATAATTGCGTATATGTCATATGTGCTGGAATGCTGTAATTGTGATTGTGTACGTCGTATGGTGAAATGTTTATTTATAATTGTGCATGTTGTGTGTGTTGAGTGCTTGATTGTGATTGTGCATGTTGTGTATGGTGAAATGCTTGATTGTGATTGTGCATGTTATGTGTGTTGGAATGTTTGATTTTTGATAGTGCATGGTGCGTGTGTTTGAAATATTAATTTGCGATTGTGTGTGTTGTGAATAAATGGGGTGTTGTATCGTAATCTTTATTGTGTGGTCTCTTGCGGGCGTGTGAGGTCAGTCACTCCCTTCACTCCCACCTAGACCGATCCTGTCAGGGCAGACCTCCAGGGGTCGGTCGTGACATCTGTAAAAGATGGTAATGATTAACAAAGGGGCTTTTGTTGCTGTTACATTCAAATCACCAACTGAACTGGCTGCTCCATCCTCTCTCCATGTCTCTGTCTCTGTCTCTCTGTCTCTCTCTCTCTCTCTCTCACTCTCTCCTCTCTCTCTCTCTCCGCTCTCTCTGGTGTCTGTCTCTCTCTAAAGCAAAGAGATGTATGCGTTCTATTGCTTAAAACGTGTGAGGTCCTATTTTTCTGATGAATATAATATCAATGGTTTAACCTGTGCATCAAATAGTGATTTTTTTAATTGACATATCCATATTACCCAGACTGTACATAGTTTTCGTGATATCTATCACTTTGCTTTTGGCTCTTCCTGCAAACTCTGTAAGTGAAATGTCTAGAAACTAGTTTTGTCGTTAAGATAAATCCTAGATATTTTATAGCTATTTACGACTTCTATTTCCTGCCCTTTGTACCATTTTTCATGTCTACTTAGATACCCACCTTTTCTGAAAACCATTATCTTTGTTTTTTGCAAATCTACTATTAACCCAAGTAAATCGCATGCCTGCTGCAAGTTTTATAATCTGATTTGAAGTCCAGAGGGAGTAGAGGAAATTAAAAACTATGTCATCTGTGAATAACAATAAGACAATTTCACGTAAACCTGGTAGATATTGGTACCCAAGCATCCCATTTCTAGTGACAGCATCAGCAACAATCAGTTATAAGCGAGGGAAAAGTCAGGGGAGATAATAAACAAACCCTGCCTCACTCTGGCTGGGCAATGAAAAAAAGTCAGACAACTCTGCCCCACTCCTCACACAAGCCTGTAACAGAGCTAAACATTCCTTTTAACATGTTAAGCATCTTTGTAGAGGAGAAAAAGAAACACCCAAAGGTGCTGGGGAGGACCAGAGAAGCACTGTCTTCACCTGCCTTTAGAGCAGTCCTGTACCACCCTTGGAGGCCTGCGCTGTGTTGACGATGGGTACAGGCACGCGCAGGACACTCCATTAAGATATCAAGGGACATAACTGCTCCTGAACAGAGGTAAATTAGACTACGGGGTGCAGCTCATAACAGCCTTAAAGTAGCATCCCCATGGGTGTACCAGCCCGTATTTCATGACTGCAGAGCCCACCGACGAAAAACACCAACCCTCCAGCTGCCGAGCACACCCCACAGGCAGGGTGGCTGGGTCTGTGGGTGTGCTCGGCAGCTGGAGGGTGGTTTTTCGCCGGTGGGCTCTGCAGTCATGAAATACGGGCTGGTACACCATGGGGATGCTACTTTAAGGCTGTTATGAGCTGCATCCTGTAGTCTAATTTACCTCTGTTCAGGAGCAGTTATGTCCCTTGATATCTTAATGGAGTGTCCTGCGCGTGCCTGTACCCATCGTCAACACAGCGCAGGCCTCCAAGGGTGGTACAGGACTGCTCTAAAGGCAGGTGAAGACAGTGCTTCTCTGGGTCCTCCCCAGCACCTTCGGATGTTTCTTTTTCTGTATCTGGGTTGCCTGTTAATGAGTGAGAATACCAGTCATTTTGTGAACCACTCAGATGATTTGATTCTTTATGGTGCACGGGAAAAAGTACTGTTTCTGGCCTCTACCCTGGAGAGTCAACGCCCCTCTTCATAGTATCGAAGACTAAAACCGTTCTTAAACGAAAACATAGTGGATTCAGAACCTAGGCTGTTTGAACTGCGCCTTTGTTGTTGTTGTTGTCAATGTTGTTGCTGCTGCTGTTGTTGTTTTATCTTGCTTTTAAGAGCATAGATACTGGGCTACGAAATTCCCAAAATACCAACCTTTTTGTTTTGTTTTGTCTTATCTTTCCATTCCTCATCAATGGTATTAAATTTACATGCCATTCATTCTGGCTTCCCATCCACAGCACGGGCCATCCACGGGTAATGGTCAATGTCAAAAGTCGTCATGAGACAACCCAGCAAAGAAAACACTGCACTGCAGTTGAGTCACTTTGGTGGTGTTCAGAGGAGCCTGTGTTGATTCAACATATGCGGCACACTACCTCATTAGCCCCTTAAATGTACTCACAAAATGTCATTAACATCTGTTGGTTCATGACAGACTGATAGGGAGCTGACTGAGGCCTGTGTCGCCGCTCTACACTTCGCTTTAAACCCTTCCGTGATTTGTTCTGTTCATGTCCCTTTAAGGAGTGCTGTCCTGCGTTACATCCCATGTCCACACAGAGTAACACTTTGTTGTGGGCTACAGTTCCAGTGTTCTGCTGAGTAGGCTCAGACAGATATGACACTGATTCGCTAGGCGGTTTGTTGTGGTGAAGGCGTTTGCAGCACTGTTTCCAGCAACAATACCCAATCCATTCCTGGATTCTGAGAAAACAGCAGTCAAGAACGCTCACCAACTAGGATTTCCCTAGACCTGAAAAATTACAGACTTGGAGCAAACTTACTATTTCTATCAAAACGTTTTGACCGAGTAATCATTCATCAACGGTTTTTTTTCTTCATTTGATCACTCACTGTGTTCTCAGAGTTGTCAGTTGTCTATCAGGCATGACAGATCACAGAATTTTCATTTACCTGCGTTCTGATCCCAATTGGACCTTTTGACTGCGTTGGACACCATTTCTTTTAACGTGTTAAACATGACTTTAGAATTTCATACACGTCTTTCAAGGAAAGACAATTATAGTTAAGAGAAACGAGTCGCCCGAGTTTAGAAACGAGTCCCCCGAGATGTTTTTGAACTTTGGCAAACCTCAAGGTTTGTGCTTGGATCTTAACTCTTTATATCAATTCGATTCCTCTGAATCAACTTAGTTTCTAGCTTATCTTTTGAACACTTATGTTTTATCAAGGTGCTTTCATTCCTGTGTTGATGACAAGATTTTTGACACCCCGAATGTAAATCTAAGGACATAACACGTGGCTGAAGTAAGACATTCCCATTTTCCAAAAATTGCAACTTCTAATATTGCCAAAAATAATTACATAACAGAAAGCAGGAAAGAAAAAAATACTCACATTAGTGAACACACTCACATGGAGAGAGGAGAGAGAGAGAAGAGAGAGAGAGAGAGAGAGAGAGAGAGAGAGAGAGAGAGAGAGAGAGAGAGAGAACTCAGAACTGTTTACTGTACATTCGGCCTTGGCCACAATACAGGGGAGGGGGCACGGGGACCGGGGAATAGTCGGCACTGAGCACAGTACATGTGCAGGACATGCAAAACATAAACAAGTCATGGACTCATCAAATATAGAGAAGATGAAAACAATTACCACCATTAACAAAACCATGCACTGTTTGATAATTACCCATTTCCATAAACATTGAAGTTTGAAATGTACACATGTAAAGTGATGATATAATTACCCTGTAAATTTTCTGCCTTCTATTACCTGCATGAAAAAACATACCTAGAAAGATGTGTCTTAGATCACTGTTTTCGGATTCAAGAAGCTTATGCATTGAAGTGTTAACATGAACCACTTAGAAACGTCTCTCTTAATTTCATTATACATAATGCACTCCTTCAAAAAATGGGCCTCATTTTCAGTTTTTGATTTACAAAAAGGACACATTTTATCTTGAACTCGATCACTATATCTATAAACATTGTTGTTGAGAGGTAGAACATTAAACCTTATTTGAGCAATAGCAACACGAAAACAATACACATCCATATGACATATGTACTTCTCTTTTCAAAATGACTTTGAAAGTTCGATAACTCTCATATCTGTCTCTATCTCGAATAGCGCCGTACCATTCTTGTATAAACATATCTACTAGTCTCTGTTTAAACATACTCAAAAAGCCTTTCTATCCCCTAAAACCTTTTTGAAACCAGACTATGTAGAAACCAGTTGTGCATAGAATTTCTCTTATTTTTGACGCCCAGCAGTCCTTCCCATTCTTGTCCAATTCCATTAACATTAGATACGCCTTATAAGGTAACCGATCAGGGTTCATATGTAACAGCTTTAACCAATATCTAATGGAATTCGTGCATGAGTTAACATAAAGCGGATATCTACCTAGGTCACCATATACCATCTTATTTGGAGTTTTGACGGGAACGCCCTAAAAACCTTTTACACGCCAACATATGAACTTTTTCGATATGTTCTAATCTATTTAATCCCCATATTTCGGATGAATATAATAAAATGGGTTGGATCTTCACGTCAAATATTTTGAAAAAGGTTTTATTGTTCATTTCTTTAAATTTACTGAAAGTCCTATTTAACTGAACCACTGCTTTCTTTCCTTTTGTAACCAAGTGATCAGTTCCTTTCTTTGCACTAATCATTGTTGTAAATTAAAACCAAGATAACAATAACTATTTACCACTTCTAACTTGGAGCCATTATAAAACCCCGCTCACGTTTTCCAAGAAAACCCCCTTTCCTAAAGACCTTTTACTTTAGTTTTATCGGTATTAACTGTCAACTGCATATTCTCGCAAAAATCTTTCAAAATATTTAATTGCTGTTGTAAACCAATTGGTGTGATTGAAAGTAGAACTACATCATCAGCAAAAAGAAGAATAAAAAGTTCTGCTATATCGGGCAAAATTTGAACACCATGCTTACCTCTTTCATTCACACTATTGGCTAACTGGTTAATGAACATTGAAAATACACGGGGCTCAAAACACACCCATGTCTAACACCAACAGGACACGCAAAGAATTCAGACAGTTCATTGTTTACCCGTATACATGACAATAATGAATTATACATAGAGACAAAGAAGCAAAAAATTTCCCTTTGACACCATGGTTTCTAATGCATTCTAAAAGTTTGTCATGACGAACGGAATCAAAGGCCTTTTTAAAGTCCACGAAGGCAGCGTATAATTTCCTTCCCTTTATAGACATACATTTCTGAACGGTTGCTTTACAGTGTAAATATCTGACAGTAGTAGAGTAGTTTTTCCTGAATCCTGCTTGGTTTTCAGAAATCAGCTCGTTGTTGTTAATCCAGGATGTAATCTCCTGTTTAATATCAATGTATAGCTTTTTTGATACAATATTAACAATGAACACCTCTATAATTGTCCACATTTTCAGGATTGGAATTTATAATTGCCTTAGACCAGCCTTCTGGGTAGATACCTTTTTCGAAAAGTGTGTAGATTAGTTTATGAATAAATTTCGTTGTATCCTTACCGCCGTTTCTGAGCATTTCAGCTTTAAATTCCTTCTATACCACAAGCTTTATTAGATTTTAACTTGCTTATTGCAAAAATGTTTTTCCTCTTCCGAAATTGGGCTGTTTAATTCATGGTCATCTTGCTCTGATAAGTCTACTTCCATTTGGGAATGCTGTTCATTGCTAACCTCATTGCCCCGGAAAACATTTTTAAAGTGACTTACCCAGTCAGTAGTGTCTATTACTATTTACAACTCTTTCTCTATTTCCACAGCCCAAATTTTTAAGTTCCTTCCAAAAAAGTGTCGAGTTAGAAAAGTAATCTGCAAGAGAATCAGCTTTTTGTTTTCGATATGCTTTGTTCTTCAATTTTAGTAACTTTTTGTAATTCTTCCGTGCTGCAACATATTTTAAGTCTATCTTCTTCATCTCTAGATCTCCTGAACTGGTTTAACTTCATTCTAGTTTCCTTTTTAACCATGGAACATTCCTCATCAAACCATTCAGACTTCTTTTTCGGACCCGGATGACACCTATTGTACATACATTTACTAGCATCGTGTAAACATTGTTAAATGTCAATAAAGCACTATCAACGTCACTGTCTATTAAAGTCATGGCCTCATAAATTTTACTCTGTATTGCATTGCTCTTCAGAGCGTTAATGAAATTATCTTTTTTATCTTCTTTCCAAACTAATTTTTCTGTCATTTTATTTTCACCTGAATTTTCTTTACACTTATTTTCTCCAGTATCCACTGTTTTCCAAATCGGATGTCATAATTAACTGGAAGGTGATCTGATTCTACCACATTTCAATGATTACGGAAGATACATTAACCTCGTGAAACAGTTCACATGACATAATAAATATCTACTGTACTTGACCCCGCTGATGAAACATGGGTGTAGCTGTCATCAAAATGTCTTTCACATAAACCATTCAATATAAAACAATCAAATATTTGACAAATTTCCAATAATTGGGGTTGCCAAATACATTTTTATGCCGTCTTGAGATTTCCTACGAAATTCCATGGTGCCCAAAGCATTTATAATTTCATCCTCAACATCGTTATCGAAGAGGCAATAGTTTTCATCTGCTGTTCGTGCATTAAGGTCACCAGTTAGTAAAATGTAGAAGTCACCATACAAATCCTGTAGATCTAATAAACCTTTGTTCCAGTATTTCCATCCCGTATCCATCTTGCTGATGGATCCAATAAATAGAATCATGTGGGGGTATATATGTACATACCATCATTATGTGTTTTGTAGTTGAAAACAAATCTTTATGAAGTTTTACAATTATTGCATTTTTGCTTTGCACTTGTACATGTTCAATGAAACCCGCATACCTTTTCCTAATCATAACAACAATTCCCACAGAATGTCTACCCTGACGTGATAATTTAATAGCTTTTAAGGTGAATACCACATAATCATCAAACCAGGTGGAATGCAAATCATTAGACAAAAACGTTTCTGTTAAACAAATAAAATCATGCAACAACAAAAATCAACAAACTCTTTATTTTCTAGTTTTGGAAGTAGCCCGTTAACATTATAATTAAAAAATTTCAGTTGAGACGTAATGACATTATGTACAACAGATCCGTCAGAGCACTTGGTCTGCTTTGTCTCTGGCTCGCTGGAATTAACTGTATCATTGTCTGATATTGTGGCCCGGCCTATTTCCTTTTTCTTTTTGCTGCGGGAACAGCTTTTACTGACTTTTCGCATGTCGGATGAAGGACCCTCCCTCTCTTTAGACTGGCCTCGCGCAAGGAGTTTGTCTAAGAGCATCCACTATGCTACTCTGACTGACCGATCTTCGAGCCAGTGTGTGGGTGTTCTTGTTTCCCTGACTGTTTTCCGAACAGCGGAACTTCTGGGATGCCGCTCCTGTTCTACAGGCACAGATGGAGGAGAGATGAAAGTCCTCTCCTCTTCTGTCTTACCATGACTGGCCTCTGAATCAACAACCTTTTCCGGGGCATTTTCTGAGCAAACAGACTGCTCAACTGCCTGTCTGAGGATCGAATGACCTTCTTGACCATCACTGCCTTGTGGTACATTCGTGACACTTAATGATTCAGAGCTAGATATGCCGCATGCATCAGTGTCCTTGCTCACTGTTTGCGTCTGGGTGTCGAGGTCAGTGTCATTCCCTTTTGAGTCAAAGTCTCTGTCGTCGTGTCGGATCCGTCACTGTCGATTCCAGTTCACCCCGAAAGTCATCATCAACAGCATCTGTTAACTCTTCATCACCTGAACAGCCTTCCCTTCATCCTCACTGACACATCCGTTTTTTTGTTCTGTAAGTTCAGTTTTGTCCACCTGGCCCAAACCCCCCATTCTTCTTCTTGGTCTGTTATCCTGCTTTTCCTGATTATTTACCGCAACATTCATACAAAGACCGACATTTTGGGCCCGAGCCGAACCTGACATATTTGTAATGTCAGAGTTTGCAGGGCAAACGTTGTCATCCTTTCTGAAGCCACCGTGCCCGATAGGCCTCACTGAACTGCTGGTGGTAGATCTGCGGTTCTGGATGTCCTTTTTGACTAGGACCAGTCTCCTGTGGTAAGATGTCACAGGATCTCCGCCTCTTGCTGCCTGGCTGTAGGAGAGATGTCCCGGCACACTGGTCTCTGACTGTAGTCTTGGAAGCCAGAATTGCTCGGCTGTTTGGGCGGCTGTTTAGACGGTCACAGTCTTTGAGACTATCTAGGGCTGGGCAATGATCCATAGTCTCGTTTTCCTGGTCCATCTCGTCTCGCGGATATGACATGGCTTTTGACAGCCGACGATGGAACTTCAAGGACTTTTTCCGGGTGGGGAAACGAACTTCTTAGACGCCACACCTCTGCGAGGATAACCAGAGGGTGGCTGTCTGCTGAATGGCCTCTGAAGTCCAGTTGTCTTTCCTCTGACGGAGGTGTGGCGAAACCGCAGTGTCGAGCATATCCCTGGCACCATTCCCACGATCCTGAATAGCGTAACGCGGTGACCCATGTTGCGAATCTTGACGGTCCTTCACCTGCAGTTTGCCATTGTAGATGTAGGCGATCTTTCCCTGACTACGGTGAAAGTCCACCAGTTGTCTCTGGCGAGTGGTGAGGTCGGAAGCTACTCTGACGCCACTCTGTCTGAGACTGTCCCTTAACTGACTGTCCCCTAGTACCGCCATCTTGTTGGACCATGTGCTGAATTGTACCAGCACAGGTCTGGGATCACTTCCCCGGGGGCCTGGGTTTCCCCAGTCGGAAGGCCCTGACGATGTCGTGGTGTCTCCAGCTGCCTGCTGGATCATGCTCGGTTCAGGAGATCAACGATAAATCTGGCTTGTTCGGCCTCTGTCTTCCCCCCTGTATTCATCCACATTGATGAAGATTCAGATTAAAGGATTTCACATCTTGCTCCACACCATCTAGGTTTTGTTCCAGTTTGTCAATTCTATCCCATATTGCCACGTTGTCCTCTTTCAAATCTTCGATACTTTCTCTGTTTGTTCAATGCAACCTTTGAGTTCTCTGACTTCATTTGAGATACGTGAGATACTTATGTCTAGATTCTGAAACTTCTCATTCAGCGTGTTTTTGATACATGTAGAATGTAGCTGTAATTCATGCTGCATCTGCGCAAATCGCCACTCAAGCAGTTGCATGATATTCGGCTGAGAAGTAGACAATTGTGAACTGACATTTTTCATGTGCCTGTGATTCCCAGATTGATGTTAAAAGTTACGAATGTTTAGCCATATGAGCTCACAGTCAGCACCGGCGTCCGTAACCTGTTCGACAACTTAAAAACTCGGGTATTTTCATCAACCCACCAGGCAAACGCAATCACAAACACGTGCAACCTGCACTGAGAGGGGTCGTGTTGACACTGCCGGACAGGTGAGTTTCAGTGACCTGGCAAAGCACGCGATCTTCTTCACATTATATTATTAATTAAAACTTGATGATTATCAAGCAACCGTCGAGACTTAGCACAATCTATACCGATATACAGATGCACCGACTCACAAACACCCTCTCTGCCAAAACTCTAGAGAAATGGTCACTGTAGCCTTCACACATTCACAAAACAGACCGCAGGATTCACACACGTCGTTCTCCTGATCTCGCCATGACACCCCCCCGAGAGAGAGAGAGAGAGAGAGAGAGAGAGATCTTTTTACAGACTTCAAAGGACTGCCAATTTCATCAAGCGTGATATTTGCATAATGTGCATATCTCTGAGTGACAGCTGACGACAGCACTGACAGACCCCTCTGTTCCAACCTTTTCATGTTTGTCATTACCATCCAAACTGACTGTTAATATTTCGTCGCCTTGGGATACCATCACGTGATAAGAATCGATGGTGCATCTGATTATTGCCTTCATCACAGAGCATCGTGCTACACTGTTGCTATGGTAAAGCGATCCCCCGTGAAGATAGCCCTGCGTTGTATTGTTCCTGGGGGTTTCTGTTACTGAGTGAGCATACTTCTCATTTCATGTACCTGTCAGATGATTTGATTCTTCATGGTTGCACGGGAAAGGTACTGTTGGTGTTTTTACTTCTAAACAATCCTCTCAGAAAAGATTACCTTTCTGGCCTGTTTCCTTGAGAGTTAACGTCTCTTTTCATTGTATCGAAGACTAAGCCGTTTTTAAATGAAAACAAGCCGATTCAGAACTAGGCTCTTTGAACTGTGCCTTTGTTATTGTTGTTGTCCATGCAGTTGCTGCTGCGCCTGTTGTTTTATCTTCCTTCTAATACATAAGAAAGGTGATGCTGATCAGCCAAATAATTACAGAGGTATTGCTTTAACCAGTGTGTTGAGCAAAGTTTATACAAACATTTTGAATAAAAGATTAACTAAATGGGCAGAACAAGAAACAGAAAATAATAGAAGAGCAAGCAGGCTTCAGACAAAGGGTATAGTACCGTTGACCATATTTTTACTCTATATGCAATAGTTAGTAAATTTTTGGCTAGGAAAAACAAACTTTATGTTGCCTTCGTCGATTTTAAAAAGGCTTTTGATTCTGTTGATTACATTTATTGTGGTCGATTTTGAGGAAACATGGCGTGAAAGGTAAACTGTATTGGGCACTGAAAGGTATGTATAATGAGGTATTAGCTTGTGTGCGCAATCAGGGTAGTTACACAGATTATTTTAAGTGCCCGAGAGGCATAAAACAAGGATGTCTTCTAAGTCCATTATTGTTTTCATTTTTTGTCAACGAATTAGCTATTGAAGTGTCCAAAACAGGCAAACACGGTATCCAACTCATCCCTGGGGCAGTAGAATTATTTCTTTTATTGTTTGCTGATGATGTTATCTTATTGTCAGAGTCTATTGTTGGACTCCAGAACCAGTTAAATGGCCTTAAAAGAGAAGCTGACAGATTACACTTGACAGTTAATCTTGAAAAAAACAAATAATAGTGTTTAGATTGGGGGGCTACTTAGCTACAAGAGAAAGATGGTTCTATGGAAATGATCAAATTGCTGTAACTAATTCTTATAAATACTTAGGAATGTCTTTCACAACTAAACTGAGTATACATGCCGCCTTGTCTGATGTTTGTAGGAAAGGAAGAAGAGGTTTCTGTATAAATATATAAGAGGTACTGTAAAATAATCAAAACATTGAAGAAACTAGGCGCAATAGAGCCGGGTCTGTTCTGGAAACTGTTCGATTCTCAGATTGAACCAATTCTAATATATGCTGCTGAAGTATGGGGATTAGAGGAAGAAGGGAAACGAATCGAAGCAGTACATACATTTGCTATTAAAAGATTCCTTAATGTCCCCTACATGCCTCAAATAAAAAAGCATACGGAGAAACAGGTAGATATCCACTTCATAAAAAGAACTTCTGTGAAATGTATAAAATATTGGATTTAAAACTGATTAATTTACCTACGACAAGAATATGCAGACAGGCCTGTGAAATGCTTTTGTCGTTGCATAAATCAGGACATTTCAACTGGGTATCAAATATTCACAAAATTTGACTATAAATGGATTTGGAATAGTATGGTTAAACCAAGGGGTGGTCATGAAAACAGTTTTATTTTTTTATTTAAAGACCGGATTATCGCATGTAGTAAACAAAATTGGCACTTTGAGTTAGAAAATAATGATAGATATAGATGGCACAATTCCTTTAAGGATATATTTCAAACAGAGAAATACTTAACATGTGTTCGGAACTTTGGCACAGAATTAATTTGACAAGATTTCGGTTAAGAGTAATTGGTCTAAAAAATTGTAAAAGATGGTTCCTAAATGTTCAATTAATCAGGAAGATACCAGTTGTCCATGTTGCGACAATGAGTGTGAAGACGAGGTGCATTTTGTATTTTACTGTGAAGCTTATAAACATATTCGAAAGAACTGTTCCTGTTTAGTATTCTTTTCTGGAGTTCCAACCGAAATTAGTGTCACGAATATTCTTGCAAGTGATAATCCTAATAGGTTACAAGAATTAGCTAGATATATTGCTCTTTCGACGCAAATCAGACAAAAAACGATTGATCTCCTAATGGGATATGATAATTAATTTGCAGAACAAAATGATCCTGAATTTTTGTTGTATAAAACGTGCATATTATTGAATGGGAGGATTGTGGGAAGCAATAGGGAAGGGGGGCAATAGGGGGGGGGGGGGGGGGGGGGCGAGTGTAAGGGAGGAGAAAGGACTAGGTGAATGAGGTGAACGAATGTCCGGGAATGGGAGTGGATGTGTACGTGCGTGAATAATGTGCATGTATATTATGCTTTTGTATGTGTCATTGACGTAGCCTCACATAAAGGCATGTGACGCTCCATCACATGTAGTTAGTGATATGAATCATTTCCCCATGCCACACTAAAAAGGAAGAATATTCACGTGGCTTGACTAGTGTAGCGGGCGTCCCCAAATAATTGTGAGAAGGGCTCATTAAAGAAAGAAACGTGGTCATTGGATGAAAGTGACCACTCAGAGATAGTTTAATAAGGGTTGGTAAGGTGCTGGTCATGTGTTTTGAACACTGAGTATGCACTCACTAGGAGGAGTGAGGAAAGAATCAGTTTTAGCCCAGCAGATGGCCTAGAGACTCGAACCTGTCAGGACGCTGGTCCTCTCTGCTGACCAGTCATTACCAGGTGAGCCATAGATAGTTGGGGAAAGCTACAGGGGGAAACCTAAAGAAAAGAGAAAGAAAGAATTCATATGTTGAATTAGGAAGCAGGTTACTTATACGAACCTTATTCGTGTTTCAGCCCTTCACCCTTCACCCCCCTTCACCCTTCGCCTTACAACCCGTGAGGTGGTTGAAGATGGCCATGGTGTGGGGAACACACCGGTAGTTCAGCCCCTACAAGTAAAGACTCCAGGGAGAGAGTCGGAACTCGTAATCTCTCCAGGGACAGAAGTCGAGGGAGAGGAATCGGAACTCGTCATCTCTCCAGGGACAGGAGAAGTCGAGGGAGAGGAGTTGGAACTCTTCATCTCTCCAGTGAAGGAGAAGTCGAGGGAGAGGAGTCGGAAATCATATCTCCAGTGACGGGAGAAAATCAAGGGGCGATACGATGTCTGTGAGAGACAGGGAATCATGGTAGTATGAAGTCTGGTGTGTGATGCAGGCGTGGCATCAGTGAGTACTGGAGTTATTTATTCTCCGGGTCTGGAGTTTGGGCTATTGTAATGTGAAGGCCATGATTTGAATGAATGAGTTTATATCTCGTTGTAAAGAGAGATACATGCCTAAAATCTGTTTATAAATTGTTTGATGGGATTTAGTAAAGTGTTTTCCCGAAGGAGAGGGGGAGAAGGAAAACATTCGGTAGTGCGCCTTTTGGTTGATTGGAAAGATTGCGTGTGCGTATGGAGTAAATGCTGTCATGAATGCGCGTGTGCAAAAGTGACAGTGTGACAGTGGTGACCCGACTAGGCCCGACTAGGCCCGACGTAGCTGCCGTTTTGTTTCCCCTGAAAAAAAAAAAGATTTTGACTTGTACCCTCAAGGGTTTGAGGAAAAAAAAGAGAAAAGATTTTGATTTGAACCGTCAAGGAATTGAGGGAAAGGAAAAAAAGATTTTGATTTGTGCCCTCAAGGGTTTGAGGGAAGGAAAAAAAAAGGAAGGATTTCTATTTGTGCCCTCGGGGCCGGGAAAAAAAAGAAGATATTTTCAGTTGGGAAAAACAAGAGAAATTAGTTAATTATTTATTGTGTATAATATTTGCATTTGTTGTTTTTTTTCTATTTCTATATGTGTTTCGGGTGTTTGACATTTCTTTGGTTGCTCTACTCCGTTAAGGGTTTTTTTTTTGGTAGGATTTCTTTTTGACCCTTCCCCACCTCAGGACCTATAGCCTCAACCTCCTCTTGCTCGTGCCTGGCAGCAAGGGGCAGGCGTTGAGGAGTCGCTGTCCTTCCCCTAGAGTATTAGAATTTGTTTTGTCCCCTTCCCCAGGACTGATAGCCCCAACCTCTTCCTGCGTTTAGCAGGGGGCATGGCGTTGGGGAGTCGGTAGTCCTTCCCTTCTCGTAAATATCTATTTCTTTCCCTTTCCTATTGTTTCATTTTGATTTTTCCCCTTGCCCCTCAGAGTGTGGGATTGACTTCACCTCCGTCACGCAAATAGTGTAGGTGGTGGAGTTGATTACCGCTCAACCCAAATAAACATCTTTATCTTTTGATTATTTTTTTTCTGTGTGGGGTGCGAGATTTTCTTTGAGTTTGGGTGAATGTGCATTTATTAATTGATTGTTTATCATTTTGCATTATTACTGTAGTGTTGTGTATATTGTGAGTGATTTGTTTTTCCCGTCTCCAGTTTCACGGGAGACAGTGATCACTGGGTGCTGTCTGAGGGCTTCTTTTGCTTTTCTTGATTTCATCTCACTGTTCCGATCCTGTGTATCCTTTCATTTCCTTTTCACCCCCTTTTTCAAAATCTTTAAACCTTCTCTTCAATAAGCTCCTATCTAGTTTTCTTTCTACATTTTCATCTTTTAGGTAGGATTTCCGCTAGTTTGTGTTTCTTCCCCTCTTTTTAATTGTTTGTGCTTCCATTTGTTTTGTAAATTTATATTCATTTATCGGATAAGGTGATACATTTGTTTTGTAAATTCATTTGAAATTAAGTAAGAAAGAAAGACTAACAACAAGAACATTTAAGAACTAAAACTTTATAAAGAATTTATTTTCAGAAAACTTTATTGTGTTTTTTTTTTCCTTTCTTAGAAAAAAACAGATTAGCATTGAACGTGATTTTTTTTAATTACAAATTGAATCCTGTTTGAGAACAAAATACTTCTGGAAAAATACATTCCTTGGATTTCATATCTACCTTGTTTTAGTAAGCTGTTTTCTGTTTATACCGGAAATTGAATTCTTTATTTGTATATATTACAATTACGTTTGGTGAAACATATAGCATCATCATATATCACCTTATTTTTATTCATACTTGGAAATTGTTTTGTGTTTATATTTGTTGACGGTTCATTATGGATGATTTTGATAAATATGTTAAACAAGCGGAACGCTTGGGTTTTGATGGAGAAAAACTTACTAATAGTACAACAATGCATAGATAGGGCAGACAGGCTAAGAGAGAGAGAAGAAAATAGACTACAGAGGAAGCTGAAGAAAATAGACTACAGAGGGAAGCTGAAGCTGAGGAAAGAAGACTACAGAGGGAAGCTGAAGCTGAAGAAAATAGACTACAGAGGGAATTTAAGTTGAGACAGTTAGAATTAGAGACTGATACTGAAATTAGAAGAATACAGGCATCGAGAGAACCTCCACCAGTCGGTTCCACAAGTGCGCCTCAACCAAAAACAGCATATATTCCAAAGTTGCCGCCTTTCGAGGAAAAAACGGATGACATTGATAGTTTTCTTTTCCGATTTGAAAGTCACGCAACGTCTTGTGGTTGGCCAAAGGAGAAGTGGACATTGTATATTGCGTCGTTGTTTAAGGTAGCGCTTTGACACTGTACCACACACTCGCGGCGAAACAAAATTTAACTTGGGATCAGTTGAAAGAGGAACTCCTTAAGAAATTTCAATGTTCTGCTGATCGTTTTCGCGAACGTTTCCGTTCTGTGCGCCCTGACAAAGGAGAATCGTTTCCGTCGTTTTTGATCCGTATGAGTCATTGTTTGGATCGATGGATCGATTTATCAAAAACGAACAAAACTTTTCAATCACTGCGAGATCTCCTTCTTAGAGAACAACTTTTCCAAAGCGTGAGCAAAGATCTGGCCACTTTCCTTAAAGAAAGGCAATTTGAAAACGTTGAGGAAATGTGTCAGATGGCTGATCAGTATTGTATCGCTCACCCAGACAAGGGCGTGGCTAGGAAAGGAGAATTTTCCATCTTTGAGTCTCATGCGTCATGTACTATTCCATCGGGACAGGGAAATTACAGGAAAGGAAATCGTGGGTCATTTCTGGGTCCTCAAGGATATACCTATCCTAGGAACGGACAGGGATCTTTCCGCGGTTCGAGTGACTTTCGTCAGTACCAGTACTCACCGCCGGAAAAACCCGTTGCTCCTCAGCAAACGTTCCGAGGTCGTGGACAACGACCACCGCGTAGACCTTTTGGGCCAGTTCGTGGACAGAACAGAAGTTCACAAATCAGTCAGCTGCCGATCAGACAATGCGATGTTTCTTTTGCGACTGCAACTTCCATTTGAAAAAGAATTGCCCTTTCAAACCAAATGATTCAAAACCCGCATTAGTCTCCACTGATGTGAAGAAGGCCTTGTTTTGGCACCACATCAAGCTGTTGATGGACTGGTGTTAGAAAACGGAGCCATCAATGGATTGCAGGCTTCGGTTTTGCGAGACACTGGGTGCACCACTGCTGGTGTACGAAAATCTTTCGTGCTTCAAAACCAGTATCTCAACACTGTCCAAAAGTGTAGGTCGTTTGGAGGCAAGATTGAAACGTTTCCGCTGGCGAAAATTTCAGTCGATACACCGTACTACTCCGGATTTCTCACCGCCTGTGTTATTGATAACCCAGTCTGCGACTTGATCTTGGGCAATTTGCCAGGTGTCGCTACAGTACATGGTGGTGCTGGAGGATCGTTTGTTCCTTGTCTTGTGAGTACCAGATCAGACATCATAGAGCAGGGAAAGGCTACAGAGCCGCTAAAAGTCTCAAAACTGGATGAACTCCAGGTTACCCCAGAGGATCTAAAAGAAATGCAGGGAAAAGACGAGACGCTGACGACAATACTTTCTGCTGCTAAACAGATTGTCACTGACATACCAACGGACAAACCAACGTACATACTGGACTCTGCATTCTCTACAGGTGTGTACCTGGACAGGACAACAAACAAGTTGTCGTTCCAAAGCCACTTAGAGAGACAGTACTAACACGGCTCATGATGCATTGTTCGCTGGTCACTGTGGAATCAAAAGAACATTAAAGAGAGTTCTTGATTCTTTTTATTGGCCAGGTGTCACAAAGGAAGTTACAGAATACTGCCGCTCATGTGACATCTGCCAAAAGACATCTCAGAAAGGTCGCGTCCCATGTGCACCTTTGCACAAAATGCCTCTCATTTCCGTCCCATTTCGGAAAGTGGCTATTGATCTTGTTGGGCCTTTACCACTGTCTTCTTCCGGATATCGCTATATCTTAACTTTGGTGGATACAGCGACAAGGTATCCAGAAGCGATTCCACTGAAGAAATTGATACAGTGTCTGTCGCTGAAGCCTTACTTGCGATTTTTTCCAGAGTGGGTCTTCCAGACGAAATTCTCTCGGATTGTGGAACGCAATTCATTTCTGATCTCATGAGAGAAATTTACAGACTGTTGTCAATCTCTTCCATTTCAACCACGCCATATCATCCCCAATCGAATGGCATGGTTGAACGTTTCAATGGAACGTTAAAGTCCATGTTGAGAAAGGTTGCAAGGCAGGAACCCCATGAATGGGATCGTTTCATACCGGCTTTGCTTTTCGCATACAGGGAAATGCCGAACGAAACGCTGGGATTCTCACCATTCGAGCTTCTTTTCGGTCACTCACCAAGGGTCCATCATGGGAGGTACCCGCTGTGCCGCCGCCGCTGTGCCGCCGACCGCTATGCCGCTTAGAGGCGGCTGTGCAAATGCAAACCATATAGGATAGGGTTAGGAAGTATAGGGTTGGGTTAGGTAGGGTGGGTTAGGGTTAGGGTAGGGTTAGGTTGGGTAGGAAGGGGTTTGGGTTAGGATAGGTTGGTTAGAGATAGGTAGGGTTAGGATAGGGTTGGGTTAGGGTAACGCAATAGGTAGGGTTAGGGTTAGGATAGGGTTAGGGATAGGGTTATGGTAGGTTAGGGTTAGACGCGCAGTAACGAGCGGAGTAATGAAGTGGTCCCCTGCTGCGGCAAGGGGCGCACAGCGGACGGCGCAAACGATACGCTCCCTTTGATTACTGATGCACAATGACGGAAAAGACGGACATATCACAGTAAAACGTTACCAATAGTTATGAACTGCTATCGTTGAAGATCATGTGAAAATTGCTCAGTTGATAGAAAAACAATGTGTACAAGGTCTTGCAACAGAAAACAAAGCCACGTTCTTTAGTGTAGGGGATATAGTCCTTGTACTACTCACTGATGAACATAACAGCTCGTGTATGTGGAAGGTCTATCAGTGTCGAAAACTTTCTGCAGTTAATTACAAGATCAAAATGGCAAACACTGAGAAGGTATTCAGTGAACATGTTGAAGAGTATGTTAACACAGTTGCCTCAACCAGTCAGTTGATGATTGTCCATGTCAGAACTGATTGTCAAAGTGAGGATATTATCATGATGATGTTGTACCAATGATAGTACAAAGATCAAAGTTGTGAAACAGCAAATGTAGAGTGTTAAATCTATGCAGATGATGTTGTACACGTACTCGTCTATCAAGGTGAAACCTGATGATGTGGTTTTGTGATGATTCCTCAAGTCAAACAGTAAGCTCAAAGACATTTGAAAGACTTTCAGGATTGTTGACAGATACCCAGGTACGGACTGTATTGAACCCCATAGTATTCAGTTAACTACTGAAAACCAGTGCGCACCAGACCATACCCCTCATTGCAAAAAAAGGTTGTCGAGGAGAAATCAAAGTAATGCTGGATTTAAGGTCATAGAACCTTCTACATCTCCGTACAGCTCACCAGTTGTATTGGTGGACAAACCTGATGGCTCGGTGCGTTTCTGCATCGATTACAGGAAAGTAAATAAGATCACTGTGTTCGATGCCGAGCCCATCCCAGACATTGAAGAACTTCTGTGTCAGCTCTCAGAAGGAAATTATTTTGTGAAAGTATACTTGACTAAAGGAATTCCAGTTTACCATTGAACCAGTGCCTGGAACACAAAATGTCATGGCAGATTTATTGTCACGTGTATGAATATTCATGGACAAATGTAACTGTCTTCAAGGGAAAGACTATTCCTGGTTTTTGTCTTTCTTTATGATTGTGGTGTGCTGACATTTGACAGTGCATTGTATGCTACTGACTATTTAGATCAAGTGGTATTTATGCTTAATTTGCTTGTTGAAGTGACGGTATGTTTTACAAGCAAAAACTACTTGATGTTGATGTTATTCTTTTTGCTTTATTTTTTTTTAGTAAACAATGGAAAAAGCATCATGTACTATTTATGTCTAACTTGCTTGTGAAATCATCATGTACTATTTGGCTAACTTGCTTGTGAAGGTGAATGTATATGTATGTGTCATGAGCAAATAACTCTTTAGAAATGTATATACACATGTTTTGATTGTGCAGTGAGACAAACCTATTGTTTTCATTAGTTAATTGTCAACAATGGAAAATATGTTTCACTTTTCAATGGACTATAACATTACATGTGGGGAAAAAAGAAACTATGTTTAAACTATGTTTATTTTGTTTACATGTCTATTGAGAAACATTTACACTTTGAAATATTCTCATTTTCATGAGGGTTTTGAAACATATGATGTGAGACAAAGATCAAGGGAAAAAATGTGCTTCACATCTTAATATATAAACACAATTTGTGCTTTGAATTGTTAATATCCCTAATTGTTTTATCCATGTAATTTGTGAAATGTATTTTGTGAGATGTGTGAGTCAATTATGAATTTTTTTTTTGTTTGAAAGACTGAAAGTTTGAAATATGCTATTTATGGAGGATCATGATGATTGATTCTATACGTTGATTATTAATTTGAATCATGTGTGATGGTTACACATTTTGAGATTCATGGCTGAAGATGTGTTTTAAGTGAAGTTGTATATCCTTTAAAAAAAAATTTTCTGGAGAAAATTTTTTTCATCCCAGGATGGGGGGTGTCATGTGACGTAGCCTCACATAAAGGCATGTGACGCTCCATCACATGTAGTTAGTGATATGAATCATTTCCCCATGCCACTACTAAAAAGGAAGAATATTCACGTGGCTTGACTAGTGTAGCGGGCGTCCCCAAATAATTGTGAGAAGGGCTCATTAAAGAAAGAAACGTGGTCATTGGATGAAAGTGACCACTCAGAGATAGTTTAATAAGGGTTGGTAAGGTGCTGGTCATGTGTTTTGAACACCGAGTATGCACTCACTAGGAGGAGTGAGGAAAGAATCAGTTTTAGCCCAGCAGATGGCCTAGAGACTCGAACCTGTCAGGACGCTGGTCCTCTCTGCTGACCAGTCATTACCAGGTGAGCCATAGATAGTTGGGGAAAGCTACAGGGGGAAACCTAAAGAAAAGAGAAAGAAAGAATTCATATGTTGAATTAGGAAGCAGGTTACTTACACGAACCTTATTCGTGTTTCAGCCCTTCACCCTTCACCCTTCGCCCTTCACCCTTCGCCTTACAACCCGTGAGGTGGTTGAAGATGGCCATGGTGTGGGGAACACACCGGTAGTTCAGCCCCTACAAGTAAAGACTCCAGGGAGAGGAGTCGGAACTCGTAATCTCTCCAGGGACAGAAGTCGAGGAGAGGAATCGGAACTCGTCATCTCTCCAGGGACAGGAGAAGTCGAGGGAGAGGAGTTGGAACTCTTCATCTCTCCAGTGAAGGAGAAGTCGAGGGAGAGGAGTCGGAAATCATATCTCCAGTGACGGGAGAAAATCAAGGGGCGATACGATGTCTGTGAGAGACAGGGAATCATGGTAGTATGAAGTCTGGTGTGTGATGCAGGCGTGGCATCAGTGAGTACTGGAGTTATTTATTCTCCGGGTCTGGAGTTTGGGCTATTGTAATGTGAAGGCCATGATTTGAATGAATGAGTTTATATCTCGTTGTAAAGAGAGATACATGCCTAAAATCTGTTTATAAATTGTTTGATGGGATTTAGTAAAGTGTTTTCCCGAAGGAGAGGGGAGAAGGAAAACATTCGGTAGTGCGCCTTTTGGTTGATTGGAAAGATTGCGTGTGCGTATGGAGTAAATGCTGTCATGAATGCGCGTGTGCAAAAGTGACAGTGTGACAGTATGTAAACAACAACGAGCGCAAGAGGTAATATTTTGCTTTATTTATTTGTTTCTCTATATATACCCCTTCAGTGAGGGGCCTTGGCCTAAACTGAATAAAACGTTGTCATTGTCATTCTCTCTTTCTCTCTCTCTCTCTCTCTCTCTCTCTCTCTCTCTCTCTCTCCTCTCTCTCTCTTTATTTTTGCCCCCCCCCCCCCCCCCCCTCCAAATTCCATCTCACGTTGCTAAATACCTTCTTCGTATTTTCATGTCTTACGGAAAATGATTACATGTTGTGCCTTGCTCTCTCTCTCTCTCTCCTCTCTCCTCTCTCTCTCCTCTCTCCTCTCTCTCTCTCTCTCTCTCTCATCTCTCTCTCTCGTGTGCGTGCGTGCGTGTATTCAAAATTATGTACGTACTTTGTCATATTCATTTTACTGTCTGTTTTTTATACCTGCTAATTTTTGTACGTTTTAGTACATTTCCATATATTTTCCAAGTGCAGCCCACCCCCCACCCCCACTCTCTCCTTCCCCTTCATTATTGTTATTTTCATTTTTTAAAATTTATTTTTGTTTGTTTGTTTGTTTATTATTATTATTATTATTATTATTATTTTATTTCATTTTTTTCATTTTCATTTCTGTTCTATTTTCACTTGATGTTCCATTATGACTGCATGACCGCTTTGTTTGCTTGTTTGCTTTCTTACATTATTTCATTTCACTGCATGTTGTAGTCCCTACTCAGGGCAAGGACTGGATGTAAAAAAGTACGTCAGTGCTTATCTATTATCCTCGTAAATAAAGAATTTTGTCTTGTCTTGTCTTGTCTCTGTCTCTCAACTTCCGGGAGATGCGAGAAAACATGGCGCGGCAATAGTTTTCAGCAGTCCAGCCAATTGTGTTTTGAATGACGTTTTTGGTGGCTACAAAACGAGCAGTGACTGAACAAGTTTGCCAAGCAGAGACCAGTGCAGGTGTTGTGGAAACGTGGTAAAATGTGGAAATAGGACTGTGGAGAACTGCCATAGATCGTTTTCATTTGGCCTGTGTAACCAATTTCTTGCTGAAGCAGACGCGACCGGGCAAGTTAGCACGTGAAAGTTGTGTCACTGTAAACGATGTACTGTGTACCTGGGTTTGCCTGCTGTTTTGGGTCAGCTTCGTGTGTAGTGCAAGGCAAGTGTTTGGACACGCGTTGTATTCTCCTTTCATTGAAATGGGAACTGAAACTCATGAAACACTGTGTGCGGAACATCACCAGTGACCATGGTTGACAGTATGTTACAGTCTCCAGTGAACGTGTTAGGCCTGCTAGTTGAGCAGTTTGCACCAGCCTTATAGACTGGTTCCATTTTCAGGAAATCAGACATCCGTAGGCATCGGAGAGTCAGAGATGTCAAACACACTTTTCTTAGGGAACAGGATGCCCTGAATCCATTTAAACCATTTGACAAGCTGTATCTTACCACTGTTGCCCATGGCAACCAGCAAAAAAACATGGCCGACAGTTGGATCGGGGTAGAGCGGAAACGTATTTATTGGTATTCATAGGACACAAATAGGTATGTAAATTAATAAGAACGTAGCCTACTATTCTAATCAAATTTTGGGTGCTAAGTTCACTTAAAGGACTTTGTAATCTGTATTTTGCCTCTGTTGCCAATGGTTACCCAATGACTTGTACGCAAAGGCAACAAGGCTGACATACAGGTCAGAAAAAAAGTGATTGTTGTGTAATAAACATCATTCTCAATCTTCAGAAACATTTGAAGGGCCTATTTCTAGAAGTACTCAAGTCAATTCAAATCAGTTCTGAGATATTAGCAGCCAAACATTTTGGTATATGATATTTTCACACTTGAGAAAAATCAAACATCAAGGTTTCAGCACAAAAATAGGCCGAGTAATCACTCTAAGCTTTAAAGTTTCACTAAACTAATTCTGCGCAAGCATAAATACACTAATTATATTACCAATGCTAATAGTCTTGATAATAATTAAAAAAAATATTAGATTAAAAAGTAGTCAATATTGTGATTTAAAAAACTTGGAAACACATTATCACATGACCAGAATCCAGCCAACTGATTGGCCAATGTTGACTTAAACGCATTTTTTCCTTCTTGCGGCGAGGAGAACTTTTTGAATGAAAAAGTCGCATCTTTTTGAGAATTTCTCGCATTGTAAGTAAGGTTTAAGGTCCTTTTCTGCGTTGCGTGTTCTGTAATAGGACTTAGAGCATCGCATTCATTCATCTGAAGGATGAAGACAATCTCCTGAACACATTTCAGTCCTTCAAGTTATTCTCATCTGACGCTAGTCCAGAACTGCAGCACATTGCTACAAAGGATTTTGTCACAAAAATCATTGAAGAAGACCTACTGATGGCTCGCCAGAAAGGCTAAGATCAGCTAATGCACTTTGTAGAAGAAAGGCTTTTGGCTGGCATCGACAGGATGGCCTCTTTTAGAGACACCTTGCCAAAGAATAAGCCTTTGACTTTCTCTTCTCTCTTCGACGTTGAGCAGAAACAGTTCACAACAACTGCAAAGAAAGTAGTCCAAGCAGACAGGAAGTTCCTGCTGCACCTTATCACTACTTTCCAGGCTGGAAGGGATGTGCATCTGGAGGAAATACTGAACATGAGCTGATGCCTGCTCCTCCTGCCCTTGCCCAAATGAACGGCGATCTACGATCAAGTCAAAAGTCCCTCCTGTCAGATTCACTTATTGGCGACACGCCTTGCCCTCAGAATTTGGAGGCTGCAGACATTGGTGAAGAAGGAACACTTATTGTCTATGGCAGGCGTATGTTTTTGCTCTAGGGAAGCCACCTAAAGCAAAAAACTTCGGGGACCTTGCTGACATTTTTGTTACATCAGTACTACAAATTGGGGCTGCATTCAGTTGTATTCACATCATTTTTGACAGATACTACGACCTGTCCATCAAAACCGGCACACGAAAGAAACGGGAAAGAAGGCAGTGCCTGTGAGAAGAGAGATGCAGGACAGAAATGTTCCTCTCCCTCAGAAATGGGACAACTTCATCACACATGCAGTGAACAAAGCTGACTTGGCGAGATTCTTATCCCAGCAGCTGCTTCTAAACGCACCGGCAGACAAAACCATTGTGGTTGCAGGAGGTTTCAGGGAGAAGAGCAGGTGGAGTCTTTTATCCCTGACGTCAACACTGAAGAACTGAAGGGCGCCATGAGGAAGCTGACACGCGCATAATACTGCACTGTGTAAAGAGCCGAGCATCCAGCATCGTAGTTGCTGCTCGTGACACTGACGTTGTTACAATTTAAAAGGGAGACAAGAGAGGGTGAGACTTTTGTGAAAGACGTCATAGCAATAATGACGCGCTGCCAGCCTCCTTTTATATATCGCTTTAGATCTTTGTATTTTCGGTCAGTGTGGTGCTGTTGTTGATTTGTTTAAAACGTTTGGAATATGAATGCATGCCTAATTATTCAGTATTGTTTTGGGATCGATTGATAATGCGACTAGAATATTCAAGATATTTAGAAGATTCTCCAGGTTTCAGTAAGTTGCTAGTGCATTGCCGAAGGTTCGAGAATGTTGTAGAAACTGACCGAATTACATTTGCATACGGTCGTCGCGATTTCATTGGTTAAGCTACTGGTATGCAGAATATTCTAGAAAAGAATAATCGAGTAGGTTCGAGAATATTGTTTCAATATCATACAAAAGAATGAGAGCTGTGCGACTGTGGGGAGAGAGACACACAGACGAGAGAGAGAGCGAAATGAGATTTGTTGAAGAGTTCTAGTCTAGAAGTGTTCGAGTCTTCATTGAGTTTGAGTCTAGTCGACGAGAAGCTGCCATTAGTAGAATATCGCTGCTGCATGTACGATTGAGTTCCTGAACGACGTATTGAACCTGAAGGTCAGTGGTTTGCTTTTGTTCTTATATTCTTCAATGTTGTAAATAAAAGGATCCTCTTCGTTTCAATACCGCCTGGTGTATTTTGTCGTCTGCGAGCCGAACACCTACCACAGGATCTACAACGAACTCTTACAAGCTATAGTACTGCACTTACCTTGTACTGAGGAAGTCAGAGCATACTAGCATCGTAACGTTTGGGGCCAAGCCGGGATCCTGCTACATTGGTGTTTATTCCAGAGACATTATTCACTAGCCTGTACTAAACGAACTGCGATTTTGAAGGCGCCAGTCCAGATCTACGTCGACAAACGCCGTCACGTACTGCATCGGCTGCCGTCTGAGAAGAATCGAAATTTAGATCGAAACGTTCAGCATCAAGAAAGTCTTCAGCTGTGTTTCCGTACACACAGGGATGTGTACAGCGTTTAGTGCATCGAGCAGGTCCAGAGAAGTGGAGAAACTGTCGCCTGTGTCTGCAAGAGCAATTAGTATTCTACAAAGCTAGGAGAGTCAAACGGAAGACTGCTGCCTGAGTCTGTAGTTGAGCACCGGAAAGATTGTTTCAGTAACTGATTCTACTAGTAATACCTGTAGTAATTGAAGAACTGGCTTGCAGGTGATGTTACCAGGAATACGTAGAAGCTGATACTGCAGCAAGGAACTGGACAAAACTTGGCAGCGTCAGAGGAAAAGACAGGAAGATACTTGAAGAGAAGAAAGACGAAGCTGAGGAGAAAGACGGAACTGGAGAAAAGAAAACGTAGAAATGGAAGCGGGCGTGAGAGAAGAAAAGACAGGAAGAACGTGAAGAGAAGAAAAAGACAGGAAGAACGTGAAGAGAAGAAAAGACAGGAAGAACGTGAAGAGAAGAAAAAGACAGGAAGAACGTGAAGAGAAGGAAAGACAGGAAGAACGTGAAGAGAAGAAAAAGACAGGAAGAACGTGAAGAGAAGAAAAAGACAGGAAGAACGTGAAGAGAAGAAAAAGACAGGAAGAACGTGAAGAGAAGGAAAGACAGGAAGAACGTGAAGAGAAGGAAAGACAGGAAGAACGTGAAAACAGGAAAATACAGCAAGACAGAGAAAGAGAAGAGCGAGCTGCTGAAAGAGAATTGAAAAGACTTGAAATAGAACACCAAGAGAAAGAGAGACAAAGAGAATTTGAACTGCGGATGGCAGAAGTGAAAGTTCAGAATGGCGAACGCATTTTCCAGTCAGAAACTCCAGTTGCCAAGAGACCACGTCTTCCAGCTTTCGTAGATGGGAAAGACAACCTCGACAGTTATCTGGAACGTTTGAACGCCATTCTGAAGCAATGAGATGGCCAAAAGAGCAGTGGGCTACCAACTTAAGTGCCCTTTTGACTGGTCATGCCCTTGAAGTATACTCAAGACTACCTCGAGAAGAAGCAAATGAATATGAAACACTGAAAACGGAACTTCTTCGAAGTTATGATTTTTCTGAACAAGGCTTCCACAAACGTTTCCGGTCCAGTAGGCCAGAGAAGAACGAAAGTCCTGCTCAATTCCTGACCAGGATTCAAAACTATCTAGAGAGATGGCTGGAGTTGGCTGGAAGGAAGAAAGACTATGATGGTTTGTCATATCTGGTCCTGAAAGAACAATTTATAGAATCCTGTCCTAAAGACCTTGCAGCCCACCTTCTACAAGAGAAAGACCAGAGCCTGAAATCCCTGACTGAAGCTGCACAGAGGTTCCTGGAGTCTCACAACCGGACCCTTGACACTGGATCAAAACCATCTACAGACCGGATACGACCAGTCCAAGTTCCAAGTATACCAACTCCACCATTGAAATGCTTCAACTGCGGACGCCTGGGTCACAAGGCTGCTGAATGCAGACTGCCCAATCATTCAGATAAACGCAGCCCTCCACACTTCAGTCATGAAGACCGGAAAGACCAGCGCTTGGGTGGAAATAAAAGAAGCCTAACATCTGCCAATGTTGCCATCAGGAAAGGAGTCAGGAGAGACACCCGTCGCAGAGGAGATGGAGAGATACTTCACGTCAAGCCCACGACAACCTGAAGAGCACGAGAAAGTTGTGCAATGTGCCATCTTAAACCATGCCAAGAGTGATTTGAGTGTCATGCCTGTGATGAAGGGACATTATGATAATAAGGAAGTACAGTGCTCAGAGATACAGGGTGCAGCGGAGTCATCATTAGGAAGGACCTTGTTCCAGAAAAACAGTTTACTGGCAAGAACGGCTTCCTACGATGTGTCCATGGTCATGTTGAGGCCGTCCCCACAGCTGATGTTGAAATTTCTACACCGTTCTTTGTTGGGAAGGTGAATGCTTTGTGCCTGCCCAGTCCTCCTCATGACGTCATCATCGGCAATATTGAAGGTGCCCGTGCAGCCGATGATCCTGATCCTGAGTGGCCACACACCTGTGCAGTAACAACATGCGCACAATCCAAGAAGGAGAAAGAAGGGAGATCTACACCATTGAAGATCAGCAAACCTACAGAAATCCCAGAAGTTGTTGGCATCCGTTAGTCTCGGGAGACGATGGATTTGCGCCCTTTGCAAATGTTTCCGTTGGTCATACAGCATCTGCTGTGGCTGTATAGACCCACTTGGGAGTGGCAGTCTCTGCTGCATTTGATGCACTTGAAGGCCGAGTCAGCTGCTGGCAGCAGCTGCTTGTTCTTTCTCTGTGCACGCTTTGCGTCGGCAAGCTTCCGGAGCTTCTCTTCGCCAGCTTCCAGCCCAGTGTTCACAGTGTGTCTCCAGCTGGATCTGTCCTGAGCAAGCTTTTCCCAGGTGTTGGTGTCGATGTCGAGAGCCTTCAGGTCGCGCTTGCAAACATCCTTGAAGCGGAGTTGTGGTCTTCCAGTTGTTCTCTTGCCAGAGGCAAGCTCTGCGTACAGAATGTCTTTGGGATCCTGCGTCGTCCATTCGACGCACATGACCAAGCCACCTGAGGCGACGCTGACGGAGAAGAGTGGTCATGCTGGGAATCTTTGCACGCTCAAGCGCATCGTTGTTTGTCACGCGATCACTCCATGTGATCCCAAGTATGCGCCGGAGACAGCGCATGTGGAAGGCACTCAGCCTCTTCTCTTGTGAGGCATACAGGGTCCAGGATTCGCTGGCGTACAGGAGAGTGCTTAGCACACAGGCTCGATACACAGCAATCTTGGTGTTCAATGTTAACATGCTGTTGTTCCACACTCTCTGAGATAGTCTGGCCAGGGTGGTAGAGGCCTTGCCAATCCTTCTGTTGATCTCTGTATCCAGAGAGAGGTTGTTGGTGATGGTGGAACCGAGGTACGTGAACTGGCTAACGGCCTCTAATTCATGGTTGTTGATGGTGATGCGGGGTTGTTCAGCATCCTGAGCCATCACATTCGTCTTCTTCAAGCTTATTGTCAGGCCAAACTCATCACAAGCCTTTGCAAAGCGGTCCATCAGACTCTGTAACTCTGCTTCGGTGTGGGTGGCCAGAGCAGCGTCATCTGCAAACAGCATGTCTCTGATGGTCACTACCCGTACTTTGCTCTTTGCCTTCAGCCGAGCCAGGTTGAACAGTCGGCCATCTGATCGGGTGTGAAGGTAGACACCCTCAGTTGATGTCCCAAAGGCGTGCTTCAGCAGGACAGCGAAGAAGATGCCGAAGAGGGTGGGAGCGAGGACACAGCCCTGTTTGACTCCACTGCGTATGTTGAAGGCATCTGATGTCGAGCCGTCGTACTGCACTGTGCCTTTCATGCCGTCGTGGAAAGACTGGATCACACTCAAAAGTCTTGGTGGGCAGCCTATCTTCGCTAGGACGTTAAAGAGTCCACCTCTGCTGACAAGATCAAATGCCTTGGTCAGGTCAATGAAGGCCAGAAAGAGGGGCTTGTGCTGCTCTCTACATTTCTCTTGCAGCTGTCTGATGGAGAAGACCATGTCGATGGTTGATCTCTCCGAGCGGAACCCGCACTGCGACTCTGGGTACACTCTGTCAGCGAGCTTCTGCAGCCTGTTCAGGACGACTCTTGCAAATACTTTGCCTACAATGCTCAGGAGAGATATTCCTCTGTAGTTATTGCAGTCACTTTTGTCGCCTTTGTTCTTGTATAATGTGACAATATTGGCATCTCTCATGTCTTGAGGTACTGCTCCTTCCTCCCAGCACTGACAAAGGAGGTTGTGCAGATGTTCAAGCAGTGCACTGCCGCCACACTTGATGACTTCTGGTGGTATGCCATCCTTCCTGGTGCTTTTCCTGAGGACAGGCTCATGATTGCTTTCTCTAGTTCAGCCAGGGTGGGTTTCTCATCCAGTTCCGCCATGAGGGGGAGGCTTTCAATCGCATCAAGGGCCTCGTCGGTGACGTGGTTCTGTCTGGAGTACAATTCGGAATAATGTTCCACCCATCGCTCCATCTGCTTGTCCTTGTCCTGGATGGTCACGCCCGTGGCAGACTTCAGTGGAGCTGTAGTCTTCTTGGTGGGGCCCATTACTTTTTTGATGCCTTCGTACATGCCCTTGATGTTTCCAGTATCAGCCGATATCTGGATGCTTTGACATAGCTGGAGCCAGTAGTCGTTAGCGCACTGCCTTGCTAATCTCTGTACTTTGCTCTTTGCAGATCTGTACACCTGCAGGGTTCTCTGGCTGGGGATCGCTTGTATTCCAGGTGGGCGCTGCGGCGTTCTTCTATGGCTGGAGTGAGTGTGGAGGAGTTGGCCTCAAACCAGTCGTTGTTCTTGGTCTGCTTTTTTCCAAAAATCTTCATGGCAGTGCTGTGTACTGTCTCTCTGATGTGTCCCATCTCTCATGGGCTGAGCCACCAGGAGGGTCTGAGTCGAACACCTCGGAGAGGGCTTGGGTAAATTCCGCCGCCTTGTCAGGATGTGTGGTCTTGTTCACATCGATGCGAGGTTTGCCTTCAGGCCTAGAGCGATGTATCTTCTTAGGATGGAGCTTGATCTTGCAGCACACCAGCGAGTGATCGGTGTCGCAGTCGGCGCTGTGGAAGGTGCGAGTAAAAAGGACACACCTCAAGGCAGACCGCCTGATGATGATCAGGTCTAGCTGGTGCCAGTGCTTGGAGCGAGGGTGTCTCCATGACACTTTCTGCTGAGGCTTTGTCTGGAAGAAGGAGTTGGTGATGCTGAGGTCGTGGTATGAGCACATCTCCAGGAGTCGCTGCCCATTTTCATTCATCTTTCCCACACCAAACTTTCCGAGACAGGAGGGCCAGGAGTCATGGTCAGCGCCCACTCTGGCATTGAAGTCACCCAGCAGTAACAGTTGCTCGTCTTTGGGGATCCTCTGGATAAGTGAGTCGAGCTGATCGTAGAACTCGTCCTTTGTTTCCTTGGTGGCGCTGAGTGTTGGCGCATAGACGCTGATCAGGTTGACGGGACCAGTGGTGGTGTTGAGGTGGAGTGATAGCAGTCTTTCAGTTCCTTGTTGGCAGGGTTCTATCATCCCTAGCAAAGAGTTCCGGGCAGCAAATCCAACGCCATATTCTCTGGTGTCTTCGGCGCTCTTCCCTTGCCAGAAAAACGTAAAATCCTTTTCTCGGAGGGTTCCAGAGTCAGCAAGCCTCGTCTCTTGCAGTGTGGCGATGTCGACCTGGAGTCTCACAAGTTCATCGTTGATGACGGAGGTCTTTCGAGCATCGCTAATAGCCTGGAGGTCGTCCGACAATCCAGGAGTCATTGTCCTTACATTCCAGGTGCCAAGCTTGAGAGTAACCAGAGAGAAACTGATCCAGTTACAGCAAGCTGACCCTTCTCTGCAAAAATATGCCAGCAAAACAGATGCCATGACCAGGGGTAACACAGAGGTATCCTTTGTGAAGAAAAATGGTGTCATGTACAGACAGTACAAGAAAAAAGGTATGACTGATGAAGGTCAAATCACTTGCCAAGTTCTTGTTCCAGCCAGTCTACGAAAACCCGTGATGGAGTTGGCCCATAACTCTATCCTTGGAGGCCACATGGGTGTCAAGAAGACCACAGACAAAATCATAGCAGCCTTCTACTGGCCAGGTATCCAGGGCGATGTGCTCGCTTCTGCAGATCCGTGACGTGTGCCAGAAGACTGAACCCAAAGGAAGAACTCCAAAGGTACCCATGGAGAAGATGCCACTAATTGACAGACCTTTCAAGAGGGTGGCCATCGACCTCATAGGAGAAATCAAGCCAGCCAGTGAATCAGGACACAGATACATCCTCACTTTGGTAGACTATGCCACCAGGTATCCGGAGGCAGTCCCACTGAAACGCATCGATACTGAGACCGTTGCTGATGCCCAGATTGACATCTTCAGTAGACTGGGTGTGCCTGACGAAATATTAAGTGATCTAGGGACCCAGTTTTGTATCTGATTGCATGAGGGAGGTTGTTCGTCTGCTCAGTGTCCGCCAGTTGACCACCACGCCCTACCATCCCATGTGCAACGGCCTGGTAGAGAAGTACAACGGAACATTAAAGGCCATGCTGAAGAAGTTGTGTGCTGACCAACCACGACAATGGCATAGATATATCAATGCCTTGTTGTTCGCCTATAGGGAAATCCCTCAAGAATCTACTGGGTTTTCTCCCTTTGAGCTACTGTACGGCCGGACTGTGCGAGGACCAATGCACATCCTGAAAGAGCTGTGGACAAAGGAAGTGGAGTCCCCAGAAATCAAGAACAGTTATCAATATGTGTTTGAGCTGCGTGAACGCATTGAAGACACCCTACAGTTAGCCCAAAGTGAACTAGAAAAGTCCCAAGGCAAAAGCAAACACTACTATGACCGGAAGACCAAGGTCAGGAAATTTCAGCCTGGTGAGAAAGTCCTTGTTCTGCTGCCTACTGACAATAACAAGCTGCTGATGCAGTGGAAAGGACCCTATCCTGTAGAAGCAGTCAAGGGACTGAATGACTATGAAGTGAAAATCAAAGGCAAGCAGAAGATTTTCCACGCAAATATGCTCAAGAAATACTTCGAACGGGAAGAAAAGCCAGCTACAGATGCACATTTGGCTGAATTCAAAGATTGTGAGCCACCTTTCCCCTCCGGCGATGGTGACAGCTTCACTGAAGAAAGTTCTGTGAACGATGAAGAACTGTTAGAACTGAATGATTTCAAACCCCAGGAAACTATTGACAGTGTAGTTTTGGGGCCACAACTGAGCAGCCAGCAGCAAACAGAAATACGTGGACTGTTAAATGAGTACTCAAGTATCTTCACTGAGTTCCCAGGAAAAACAGATCTGATTCAGCATGAAGTGAAGTTGACATCACCCGAACCTATCAGGTCAAAGCCCTACCCATTGCCTTATGCTACCAGAGAGTCGCTGAAAGAGGACATCAAAGACATGTTGAAACAGGGAGTTATAAGAGAGTCCCAAGGGTCGCCATACGCGTCGCCAGTTGTCGTTGTCAAAAAGAAAGATGGTACTAACCGAGTGTGCATCGATTTTAGGCGACTCAACAAGCTGATTTACCTAGATCCTGAACCCATGCCTACAGCTGCTGACCTTTTCCAGAGACTGAGTGGTGATAAAGTTTTTTTCCAAGATCGATCTCAGCAAGGGGTATTGGCAAGTCTCCATACCAGAAGAAGACATTCCAAAGACTGCATTTGTGACTCCAGATGGGACATACGAGTTCCTCCGAATGCCCTTCGTATGAAGAATTCTGGAGCAACACTTAAGAGGGGCATGAGAAAACTATTGGGCAACATAAAAGGTGTCATATACTACTGGGATGACATCCTGGTCCATTCCGAAACATGGACAGAACATCTGGAAATTCTTTGGAAGCTGTTCAAACGGCTGTCTTCTGCCAACTTGACTGCAAGACCCAGCATGTGTGTTATTGACGCAGATGATATTGACTTCATTGGTCACCGTCTCCAGGAATGAATGAAAGGGATGCTCAAGGACAATGTGACAAAACTTTTGGAAGCACCTCGTCCCCAAACAAAGAAACAACTGCGGTCCTTTCTTGGCTTAGTGGGGTTCTACAGAGAATACATGCCTCACTTTGCAACTGTGACTGCTCCAATGTCGGACCTTCTGCGCAAGGGGAAGCCCAACCAACTGGAGTGGGGAGAGGCCCAAGACCGAGCCTTCAACACTGTGAAGAACTTTCTGTCCGAGGAACCTGTGCTACGGTTGCCTGACCCTAACAAGACGTTTGTGCTCAGCACTGATGCCTCTGACGAGGGTGTTGGTGCAGTCCTCATGCAGGAACATGATGGGAAGCTGTTCCCAGTCTCGTACGCCAGCAAGAAACTATCCAGGGCAGAGCGGAGGTATGCTACCATGGAGAAGGAGTGCCTTGCTATTGTGTGGGCTGTACGAAAGTTTGAACTGTTTCTCCAGGGGATTCACTTTGTGTTGCGTACTGACCATAAACCTTTATCTTTTTTAGAATCTGCCAAGTTTGTGAACAGTAGGGTCATGCGCTGGCCCATGTACCTTCAGAACTTTGATATGAAGGTTGAATATGTGAAAGGCACAGACAATCTGGCTGCAGACTTTTTAAGTCGTGCGTGAATAAATGAGACTTGTACTGGTTGTACACTTTGAACTGGATGTGTGTTGCTGGTTGATCTTTGTTTTAAAGTCATTTTGACATTTCTTTTAAATTGTAAAGAGTTTTTAGAAATTTGGGAAATTTCTTTAAGTGGGGGGTTATGTTACAATTTAAAAGGGAGACAAGAGAGGGTGAGACTTTTGTGAAAGACGTCATAGCAATAATGACGCGCTGCCAGCCTCCTTTTATATATCGCTTTTAGATCTTTGTATTTTCGGTCAGTGTGGTGCTGTTGTTGATTTGTTTAAAACGTTTGGAATATGAATGCATGCCTAATTATTCAGTATTGTTTTGGGATCGATTGATAATGCGACTAGAATATTCAAGATTATGTTAGAAGGTTCTCCAGGTTTCAGTAAGTTGCTAGTGCATTGCCGAAGGTTCGAGAATGTTGTAGAAACTGACCGAATTACATTTGCATACGGTCGTCGCGATTTCATTGGTTAAGCTTACTGGTATGCAGAATATTCTAGAAAAGAATAATCGAGTAGGTTCGAGAATATTGTTTCAATATCATACAAAAGAATGAGAGCTGTGCGACTGTGGGGGAGAGAGACACACAGACGAGAGAGAGAGCGAAATGAGATTTGTTGAAGAGTTCTAGTCTAGAAGTGTTTGAGTCTTCATTGAGTTTGAGTCTAGTCGACGAGAAGCTGCCATTAGTAGAATATTCGCTGCTGCATGTACGATTGAGTTCCTGAACGACGTATTGAACCTGAAGGTCAGTGGTTTGCTTTTGTTCCTATATTCTTCAATGTTTGTAAATAAAAGGATCCTCTTCGTTTCAATACCGCCGGTGTATTTTGTCGTCTGCGAGCCGAACACCTACCACAGGATCTACAACGAACTCTTACAAGCTATAGTACTGCACTTACCTTGTACTGAGGAAGTCAGAGCATACTAGCATCGTAACAGACGTGCTAATGCTTCTGCTGGCCCACTTTGCAGACATGTCATGCCCACGGATCTGGATGAAGGCTGGAACCTCTAGAAAACGGAAATACACCCCAATTCCCTTAGTGGCAGCTCAGTTTAATGTTCATATCCTCAGCAATTTGTCAGCGTTTCACTCGTTGACAGGGGATCTGACACCACTTCTTTTTGGCTGGTCACACCAAGAAATCCTGCTGGAATGTCTACAAGGAAAATCACGACCTCCTGTCAAATCTCGGCAAAGGCGACCCCAGTGACCAAACCTCTGCTGCTGCAGAAGCCTTCATATGTAAAGTCTACAAGATTCACGCTACAGTTTCTGTGGACACTGCCAGGTCAACCCTCTTTGCTCAGGCCCGCCTGTTGAGACCCTACCCCCAACTCATGATGCTTTGTCCTTCCACATCAAGCGGTCACATTATTAGCATGAGTATGGTGACAGGCAGACAAACAGCGTCCTGAACTGCCCCCACCAGAGACTATGGGATGGAAAATTCAGAGTGGTGCTCTGGTTCCAACCTTGACCTCCTTGCCTTCATTGCCAACGTCCTGCATTGAACTCATCACTTGCAAGTGTACCACACAGTGCAGAAGCAACAACTGCAACTGCAGGAGGAAGAGGCTCCATGTACTTCGGCATGTATCTGCAGTACAAGCGGAGACCTCTGCCGAAATGATTACTGATACAAATGTGGATGACTGTGGTATTGTGTTCAGTGACTGATTCCATTGTGCTCGTATAGATCAAGGTTGAATGATGAGTACCGGTAGCGAGGAGCACAAACTGACGGGAAGCTTAGAAATGTAAGCTCAACGGAAACTCTGCACATAAAAATGACAGTTCTGATGGACCTCATTTGAGTGGTTTTGTTTTGTTTCAATTTTTCATGCAGAAAATCAATGTTACATTGAGTTTATTTTATCTCCTTGACCGTATGTGCTAGCACAGGTGTAGCAGATGGGGGACCAGGGAGGCTATTGCCCCCCCCCCCCCAAGCCAACAAAATGGGCGTTTTTGCTTTTATTCTGAAAACAGCGCGAATTCAATCAGTGATGACCTTTTTTTTTTTTTTTTTTTTTGAGAGCAGCTCGCAATTTCATCTTGGCTAAATTCATTTTTTGTTTTTGGAGATCAGCACCAATTCAATCAGTGGATTCGTCTCAGAAATATTGGTTTGACTTTTTGGGGGCAAATCTACTTTGCCCCCCCCCCCCCCTAATTTTTGAATAATTATCTCCTACACTTATGTGAGCTAGTGGTTTGGTTTTGAAACACACCTGCTTTCGTTAGCGTTACTGACAAAAGCTGAAGCATCGTTTTTTTCCTTGCTTATTCACCACTGCCATTGAAAAGATCAATTCTGATGAAGCTGAAATAATTTCTTCTTTCAAATTGTATTAAAGCTGCAAATCAGTGTAATTAGACTGACAGCATACGGTCGTTTTTCGTTTCCGAAACTCGTCTATTTCTATGATTGTTTCTTGTCTGTCATTAGAATTGTGTCATGTCACACACTAAATCATTGTTATTTTCTTGAAAACAACTGGTAGTAACTAAACTTTGCGAAATAAAAAGATAGTTTCACTGTATGCAACGTGTGCTGTATCGTGGCAGGTTGCGTGGACGCCATTTTGAATAATTAATTGTATCTCGTGAACGGCGCGAAACTGCTGTCAAACTTCTGACTCATATTTGCATACTACTCTTAAATTAAGCTGATTTCTCTGAAATGGAACCAGTCTATTATGTCTGGCGGTGTTTGCGTTGGCAGTGTGTCGAGTGAAGCTCAGCGGTGATGTAGAGGCTTGGAGTCCGAATTAGATCGGTTGGAGGGTTTCTCTCGGCGAAACAATGTGAAACTATTTGGCATACCTGAATCTTCAGACAGAGAAGACAGTGCTGAGGCTGTCAGACACGTGCTAAATACGTACATTCTGGACAAGACATGGGAACAGGACGTGATCGAGAGGGCGCATGGTCTGGGTAGGCCAAACCCCCATAATCCTAACCCCGGCCGATCATCGCCAAATTTCAACGATGGAGTGACGCCATTCAATTGATGAAGGATCGGACGGCCAGAGACAGTATGGAGAGAGATGGTTAGAGAGTGGCACAGGATCTGACCAGAAAACAGTCAGTAAAGCTGAAGAAACTATGGAAGAAGGGAAGAGCGGCTAAAATGTCAACGGCAAACTCATATCAAAGAACAACAGGACACACCCCCTTGCTGCCGCACGCCCTCATTTGCCAGGTGGGAAACCCCTAGCGCACACGAGCATGACGTGCATGGCCGTCCTTTGACCCAGAACAGCGCGAGCCAACCAGAGACGCCGGAGCAACTGACGTCACGTCTGATGAGGGCCACGACAGCAGGCACGGGAATCCCGTGCACAGTGACGGGGTGGGGGGGGGGGGGGGGGGGGGGGGGGGGGGGGGGGGGGGGGGAGGGGGGCACAGACCGAGAACCCGTTCCACCAGCCGTCAACCACGACTCAAGGAGATGGTGTGGGGCAGCAAGGCGGACACCACTGCACGTGCACACCAAACTGACAACAGCAAATAGCGGCGAGCCAAAGGCCTGCAACATGATAACACGACACACACACACACACACACACACACACAGAGCACGGACACACAGACCACTCCTGTACACACACACATACTACAGGCAAGAACAAAGTGTCACTGATCAGGGTAAAACAAAAACAGTTTCCTTTTGTTGTTGGAACATTAATGGTTTAATTTCCAAGTTAAGAGATCCTGATTTTGTGAATTATATCCAGTCCTTTGATATGTGTTTTCTTTCAGAAACGTTTACAATGCCATCTTTTGATTTTGATGTGTACTTCAAAGACTTTCTTGTTCTTCATTCACCAGCTGTGAAACTTTCCAAGATGGGACACTGTTCTGGTGGAACTGTTCTATTGATTCGTAAAGAGCTGTCAGAATATGTAGAAAGGATCGACTGTCGCATTGAAAATGTAAATTACTGTAAACTGTCCAAAGAACTGTTTGGGACAGGGAAACATGTGATGTTGATTGGGGTTTATAATCACCCAGTAAAGAGTGTGAACTATGACAGGAAAGATTATGACTGTACTCTCGAACTACTGGAACAATTTATTCTGTCATTGATGGAATCCAGACAAGAACTGTATTTACTGATTAGTGGTGACCTGAACTCCCGGATTGGTTCGTGGAACTTGGACACTGGTACAGATGAAGACTTTGTAAACAGCCCAGATGTTGTGCATGAAAGACATTCTCAAGATGGTGTTGTTAATAATTTCGGTAAAACGTTAATACAGTTATGCTCTCTATGTTTCAGTTAACTCCCTGAATGGTTTGATTAGTGGAGAGATTGATTGTAATCTACGTTTTTCTCAGACAGAGGAAATAGCGTCATTGATTACTTTCTGACCTCTGATGATTTTATTGCATTTGTGACATGTTTATCTGTTGTTAGCCATGTGGAGTCACATCACATGCCTGTTGAACTTGTGTGTACTGCCCTGGAGCAAAAGCCAAAAGGTCAAACAAACCAGATTGTGCAGATACTGCAATGGGACCCACAGAAAGCGCACCTATTTTTAGACTGTTTGTCATCAGACGAAGGGCGCATAGCAATGGCAGAGGTGGCGGCCTGTGTAGAAACGAGTGTTGACGACGCGCTGCGGAGATTCGTCGCCGTACTGCTCAAAGCTGGCCAGTGCATGCGGCGCACAGTGTCTCACGGCACGCGCCACACAAATAAATGGTTCGATGATGAATGTAGGGTGCTTAAGTGCCAGCTCGGTAATTTTCTGAATTGCTACAGACGTACACTTGATGATGATGATAAAGCACGGTATAACGAAAAAAGAGCACAGTATCAGTCTGTACTGAATGACAAGAGAAAATCCTACAAGTTAAAGATGCGTGAATCTTTGCTACAAAATAGAATTGACAGTAATACGTTTGGTCAGTAATCAGACGAGCTCGACCTAGACTACGGAATGAAGCCCCAATTGACATTGAAACTTGAAAAATCATTTTGCTGGAATACTGGGCAGAACAGTGCAACAGCATCAGAAGTGACCCAGTTATTGCACGATGATTATGATGTTCATGTCCCCGAGTTGGATGAAAAAATAAGAATGCATGAAGTCAAACAGGCCATAAGGAAACTTAAACCATGTAAAGCTGTAGGACTAGAAGAAATTTCGAGCGAATTTTTGAAATCAGCCAAAGACATAGTTACTCCCATTTTGACCAGAATATTTAATAATTTGTTTGATAAAGGTATCTTCCCAGAGGAGTGGAGCCACTCAGTTATTATTCTTTTGTTAAAAAAGGCAATATAAACAACCCAGAAAATGTTCGTGGTGTTTCGCTTGTAAGCACTATAAGTAAAGTATTTACATCAATATTAAATACTCGTCTATATAAATGGGCAGAACGTGAGCACAAAATATGTGAGGAACAAGCAGGCTTTCGTAAACAGTAGTCCACGATAGATCTTATTTTTGAGCTTGTTTCTATGATTAAAAGATCTTTATATGGGGAACAGAAAAGTAAATTTTATGTAGTGTTCATAGACTATAATTATGAAAGCTTTTGACTCAGTAGATAGAGGCAGCCTTTGGCTAGTCTTACAGAAAGTTAAAACATCGACGAAAATACTTTGAATGCTTCAGGGTATATATGATTCGGTTCAATGTTGTGTAGGGTGTGGAACTGAGATATCGGACGTTTTTGAGTGTCCAGCCAGGGTGAAACAAGGCTGCTTATTGTTGCCCCTGATTTTTAGTCTGTTAATCACAGAGGAAGCTGACAATGTAACTAAAAAGGGAAGCATGGTTTCTAGTTCTTGCCTGGCTTGCAAGAGATCTTTCTGCTTCTGTTTGCAGACGATGTTTGTTTAATCTCTTCCACACCTGTTGGATTACAAAACCAGATAGACAACCTCGCCGTGGCATCAACATCTCTTGGTTTGACCGTTAATTTGACTAAAACAAAAATCATGGTTTTCAGAAAAGGTGAGCATTTGTCAAAAGTAGAAAAGTGGTTTTATGAAGGAAAAGAGATGCAAGTTGTAAATCGTTACAAATATTTGGGTTTTATGATAACTACAAAACTGTCATTTGACATTGCATTAGAGGAGTTTGCAGGTAGAGCTAAAGGCAGGGTGGTATAGATCATGAAGACAATGTGGAGTCTTGGAAATATGGAACAGTCAGTTTTCTCTAAATTATTTGATGCCCAGGTTAAACCTATGATGTTGTATGCAGCTGAAATTTGGGGTCTAACACATTTTCAAATTTGTGGAAGGCCCCCCCCCCCCCCCCCCCCCCCCATATTTATTTGCCTGTAAGCGCTTTCTTAGAATAAGTCCTAGAACTCCGAATTTGATGGTTTATGGTGAAATTGGCAGGTACCCTGTATTTGTTGATTGTATAATAAAGGTGATCGGGTATTGGTTTAAGTTAAAAAAGCTAAATCTTGCAAGACTGCCAAAACAAGCATATGAAATGTATAAAAATAGATGTATGCAGAGTGGAAAAAACCAGATCGACCAACAAAATTGGGCCAGCAAAGTCAAATTTTGCTTAGATACTTATGGAGTTTCCGAAGATTGGGTGAATGGCGGAGTTGGAAACGAAAAGGTTTTTGTACAAGTTTTTAAACAACGCATGATTGACTGCTACAAACAGGAGTGGTCAAGTAAACTGTACGAGAGTGAAAGATACTCTACTTACTCCTTTAAATCATTGTTGCAACCAGAAAAATACCTCCAAGACATATCAATAATTAAATTTCGTACACTTTTTGTCAAATTCAGATTGGGTATATGCGATATTAGCACTCATAATAGGAATACAGAAAAATCAAACTCTTCCCCTTTTTGTAAGGTTACAGAAGATGAACACCATTTTTTGTTTGTATGTCCAGTATATCAGGAAATTAGAGAAAAGTGTTTGACGAAAGGTTTTAGAAATTTAGACGAAAATACATATTTGACACTATATCTGCAGAGCGAAAGCAGGTTTATTACACGTTCTGTAGCAATGTTTATTTATTATGCTTTAAAACAAAAGAGAGAAGAAGAAACGGCGAAATCTATTTCAACTGTGTGATATTTTGTTGTTTTAGTATTAAAAGGGTAAAATGGGGAAACTGCATAGAAAATTCCTGAAAGCAATTTCCCAAATGTTTTATCCTATGCAGTTAGGAAATGATACATTTTTGTTTTGTAGATTCTTTATAGTTTGGTCTGTGTGAGTTCTTTTCTCATTTTGTGTCTTCACATGATACACGTACCTCCTTTGCTTACAGGCTGATGGCCTTGCAGTAAACGTTTTTAGAGTTCAGAGTTCAGCTCTCTCTCTCTCTCTCCTCTCTCTCTCTCTCTCTCTCTCTCTCTCTCTCTCTCTCTCGCTCTCGCTCTCTGTGGAGAAGAGGACATTCCTCAAACATCTACCTGTCTGTTTTGTATTGTGTATGAAATAAACGTTACTTTGCACTATGCTTTTGTGTGTTTCTTGTTTTTTTGGCTGGCTGGATCAGTCACACAATAAACGTCCACTGCTTTGAACACTCACACCAATATAAAATCTATTGCCTGGAATAGTCACACCAATAAACGTCCACTGCTTTGAGCACTCACACCAATATAAAGTCCATTGCCTGGATCAGCTACACCAATGTAAAGTCAAGTACCTTGAACAGTCACACCAGTATAAAGTTCACTGACTTGAACAGTCACATCAATAGAAATTCCACCACAGTGAAGAATCATACTATGTAAATCCATCTCCTTGAACAGTTACACTAATGTGAATGTCACTGTTTTGATCTGTCACACCAATATAGAGCTTCCTGCCTTGAACAGACACACCAACATAAGGTCCACTGCCTTGGGCAGTCATATCAATATAGAATCCCTTGTCTTATGCCGTAAAACAAATATATAGTTAACCGCCTAGAACAGTCACATAAATATAAAATCCTGTGTCTTCAGCAGTAAAACAAACACATAGTTCACCACCTAAAACAGTCACATAAATATAAAATCCTGTGTCTTAAAGGTCTACTTTAGAGGTTTTCAATAATTGGTCAGCTTATGCAGAAATATGAAATGTTTGATAAATTGATAAAACAAACATCCGATTCTCTCCCAATCACACGAAATCGATCCGCAAAAGTGGGCATTTTTACCTGTAATCAGGAAAACGGGAGGTAATCAACTAAATCTTGGCATGGCTTAACTACTCTTGGATGTGACGTCACATGATGGACTGGCCGTCAGCCGCGACCTACACAACAAGCCAACGGTGACAGAAAGCGATTCTGATGGTTCTTGCACATCCCAATCGGTATTTATTTATCATGTAAAAGCAGTGACTATGATTGCGACAGCCAATGTAACTCTGGGGATGTTTCTGCAAGGCCTTACCTTATCATTTGAACGCTAAGTTCTTTTTACCACGTCAGTTCCAGCTGGACCACGGAAACAAGCTATTCAGTTCCAGCTGGACGCCCGAACACATCATTCTGAAGGCGTACGGACTTTACCGAAGTCTCGAGGGAGGCTACCGACTGACTTCTTGATGCGATCACGCGTGGACGGCGAGCGAAGATTCTCCTTCCTCAAGCCTTGACGTGTTCATTCAATTTAACAAGTGTGATCTGTCCATAGATAAGAACAGAATAAACGTGCGACTATCGTACTCATCTGTACGAGCTTACCACTCCGCTTTCAAAGTATACGCACATAATGCAGACGAAGTTTTTGATCCACTCGAACGGACTCGGCAATTGTCGGAACAGCTCGTTTCCGTGGTCCAGCTGGAACTGACGTGGTAAAAATAACTTGGTGGCCCGGCATGGTTGCACCAAAGATAGTTCTTTGGTTGCACCAACCGAATCCACTTCTTTCGAGTATCTGGATCAGATGGAAATGTGTGCAAAGAATATCCATCTCCTGCTGAGCTGCTGCACACGCCTACAGCACAATATCTGCCACCCCCTCGTGACTTTTTAGGCTGTGGGGATCGCAACTCGTGTTGATTTCACTTGGCGTTGGCTTGTTGTGTAGGTCGCAGCTGACGGCCAGTCCATCAAGTGACGTCACGGTTTTCGGTCTACCGCGCGGGTTTGAACAGGTGTGCAAAACTCGTTTTTTATCTATTAAATTCTTCCGGCGACTTTTTTTGAAAAATGAATACCATACTGTAGTTATATGACATGTAGACCTGTTTTTAACAAATTATCGAAAATCTCTAAAGTAGACCTTTAAGCAGTAAAATTAATATATAGTTCACCACCTAGAACAGTCACATAAATATAAAATCTCGTGCCTTAAGCAGTTAAACAAACATATAGTTCACTGCCCAGAATAGTCACATGAATATAAGATCCTGTGTCTTAAGCAGTAAAACAAAAATATAGTTCACTGCTCAGAACAGTCACATACATATGAAATCCCAAGTCTTAAGCAGTAAAACTATAAATATTGAGTTGACTGTCTAGAACAGTCACATGAATATAGAATCCCTTGTCTTATGCAGTAAAACAAAATATATAGTTAACCACCTAGAACAGTCACATAAATATAAAAATCACGTGTCTTAAGCAGTAAAACAAAATATATAGTTAACCACCTAGAACAGTCACATAAATATAAAATCCTGTGTCTTAAGCAGTAAAACAAATATATAGTTCACCACCTGGAACAGTCACATGAATATTAAATCCCGTCTTAAGCAGTAAAACAAATATATAGTTCACTACCTAGAACAGTCACATGCATATAAAATCCCATGTCTTAAAGGTGGATTTACTGAAAATCCACAGCTGCTTTCCTTCTTTGACTTCATTTGGGTAAGTTATCTCAGCGTTGGATTATTCCTAGTACCACTATTCTCCATTGATTTTCCCTCGCATACTTTGACTTTTCAAGATTAAATAGAAAGCAGCCCTGTTACGTGAATCCTTTGCTATTCAAGGCTGTGGTCTCTAAACCAAAGTGAAAACACCAGCCACATTTCCATTTGTAACATTGAAGAAATTTAAATACTTCCTTTTCACGGTGTGGTTTTGAAAGAACCTTTATGTACACCATCTGTATTAAGTATTATATTTCGTTTATGTATGTATAGATATTCTGTGGAGTTTGAAATAATTCACTGAGCTGAATGATGCTTTTAAGCCTTTTTTTTTAATTGCTTGTCATTAAGATACTATCATGTAATGGCTGTAACTCATTGTGTGAATAAATAGCCTTTTGGAAAAAAAAAGATTCAGAACGTAAATATTGTACTATGATACTGCACATGTATCTGAACTGTGTCTGATAAGTTTGTGGTGTGCATAAATTTGCTTGTGGTTAAAGAAATGCTATTAAATTGAAATTGAAATCTTTCTTTTATCTGTTTCTATGGTGAATTTCGCAAGTATGACTGAGACTGGGTGTAACGAAACGCTTGACAAAACCATCCGATCGGTCCCACTCAAACCCCAAACCAAAGAACAGATTTCAAATCTATGCCACTCTCCCCTCTCAACACCCCCCCCCCTCCCCTTTCTCTCTCTTAGAATGGTGGATCGAGAAACTATTCCAAGTCCTTCCCTAGAGGACCCACCTACCACTCATCCATACCTCTTGTCACATCAAAGTGGGGGCTCGTCCGGGATTGTAAAATATAATTCGGATGGTCAAATACAATTCACTCAAAATTTTATTTCCTTGGCTAGTCTAAATATTTGGACAAAGAGCAGATTCCGAGCAAACAGGCTGATTGAGCCGAGTCCAGGAGGAAACTTTGTATTTCTTGTGTGAAAGGTTATCTTGCATGACAAATAATAAGAGTGTGTGTGGTTGATGGTATAATCAATTCATTTTGATATTTACATTGTGTGATTACTTGCTTTTGTTGTACTCAGTGGATATTTGATTGCTAAGAAGTGATCTTTGATTGTTTAGAATTGTATAACAGTTCATTATCATGGCTGAATCAGTGAAACTTAGACGGGAGATCAAGGAGTGGTGGAATCCCTAGGTCTCTCTGGGCAAGATTTAGTCACATTTGTGATTACGCAGTTTGAAAAGGAATCTGAAAAGGCCACAGTAGAGTGTGAAAAAATTAGACAGCATGAAGCTGCTGAGCACGACAAAACCCGTGAAGCTGCTGAGTGTGACAAAATGCAAGAAACTGAGGAACGTGATAAAGTGAGAGAACATGAACTTGCGCTCAGAAAGATTGACAAATCCGCCGAAAATGATAGCTCGTCAGATACGGCCAGCCAAAATTCTCAGCCTCCAATCCAAATTCCTGCAATGTCATTTCTTTGGACCCTTTTAATGAGAACATGGAAAGTATTAACGCATACTTACACCAGTTCAAAAGATTGGCAAATGAATTCGGCCTAGACCTGGAAAAGCATAACATCAAACATGCACAAGGTCTTAGAGGCGTTGCTTATGATGTTTATGCCCAGTTACCACCAAACAAAGTATACTGACTTCCATAAAAACGACGAAAACAAAACAAGCTGAAGGTTGGGGTGAATTTTATTGGTCACAGTTGTACAGAGTGGAAGCGAGAATTCAACGTGATTTGATTCATTACACCGGTAATGTGTGAAAATGTCATCAGCAATATGTCTTTTGTGTGGAGAATCCAAGGTCACGTGACAAACCAGCTTGAAGTCTTAATACCGTGTGTGGCCACCATTTGCGTTGACAACTGCTTGACACCTGCAGCTCATTGAGTGGACCAGGTGGTTGATGCGTCCCCTTGGCACACCAGCCCACACATGGACGATGGCCTGGTGAAGTTGAGCCGCTGTTGCTGGTCGTGGACGCAGGAGGTCCAACCGTCTGCCAAGTTCATCCCAAAAAATGTTCTATTGGGTTTAAATCGGGACTGAGGGCTGGCCAGGGCAGCACATTGACGTTGTTATGCTGAAGAAATTGCTGGGTGGCCCTGGCGGTGTGTGGTCTTGCATTGTCCTGTTGAAATGTCCAGTTTGGGTGTTGCGCAAAAAAAGGATCGACATGGGGTCTGAGCACCTGGTGGATGTAGCGCTGTGCATTGACACCCTGTCCGCGACCAGGACCAATGTTCTGAAAGATGACTGGTCCTATGGCGTGGTTAATGCCAATTGCACCCCATATCATAACGTTCGGGCCTCGCCAGGGGTTTCCGCTCTACCACACAGGAGTCAGCATAGCGTTCACCAGGTCGACGCCATAATCTGACACAACCGTCAGCCATGTCAATACAAAAACAGCTCTCATCTGAGAACAGTGTGCGTCCCCACTGCTGCCTGCGCCAGTTGATTCGGGCTTGTGCCCACTGCAGCCTGTCCTGCCGGTGTCTTGGTGTCAGTACCGGACCTCTGTGAGGACGCCTACATGCCAGCCCATTCTCCTGAAGATGCCGCCGCATAGTGTTGAGGCTGATTCGTTGCTGGAGATTCCCAGGCACCTGTTGAGCAGTGTTAGTGGCTGTTTGCCGCCTGTCCCGCAGATGGGTTCGAACAAGATGGCGATCCTGTCTTGGTGTGGTGACCCAAGGACGGCCTGGCCGGGGACGATCATCAGTGGTACCAGTGACTCGCATGCGGTGCTGCAGACGATAGATGGTTGAGATGTGGACGTTAAAGATGTTGGCGACCTGCCTGGCATCCACACCAGCCTCCAGATGGCCTAGGGCACGATTGCGTTCCTCTGCTCGTAGTCTTGGCATCTCTGTAGCACTCAGACGGCAAGTCGTTACCTGAACCTTGTAGCGCGGCTTTATAAAGGCTGCATGCCTGCGTACTTGTCGCTGGTTAACATTGCTCTGCATGGTGTGCACGTGCCTCACATGCAGCAACCAGTTTTGCCATTTTTGTTGACTCTCCAATGCCAGGAATGATGTGTTGCTCACACAATTTTTTCACTGCACACGAGTCTTGGACCCAAAAACTTGCACAATGGTTCAATATTGTATATTCACCCCTTTTCACCTGAAAAATAGCCTTTCAAATTTTCGCGTTTTTTATGGAAGTCAGTATAACTGATCATGATGCTCTCAAACAAGTCCTACTCACCAGTTATGAACTGACAGCTGATGCATACCGAAAGAAATTTCAAAACTTGTGGCATAGCAGGGGAGAAACATATTGCCAGTCAGCAGATAAGTTAACAACTTATCTCCAAAAATGGTTGACCTTGTCCAACCAAGAACAGACTTTTGAGGGTCTGACTGAGCTCATCCTCTGTGAGCAGCTGCATGACACCATGTCCACTATCCTGCAAAACTTTCATGGTGGAACAAGGTGCTGCCCTTCTAGCTGATCTGATCAAGCCAGCTGATCAGTATACCGCTGCCCATAACGAAGAAAATTCACACAAAAAGATGCATGACAAGCCAAACCAGGATTCGAACCCCCACAGTCACAACAATCTCAAAACCAAAACCCACCACCAAGTGGAAAACCACCGCAAAGGGAGAAACCACAAATTGGTAAACCACACAGTGGTAACTCAGTCCCTGTGAGTCAAAACAGTACACAGAAGTGTTACTGCGCACACTGTAAAATGAGTTCTCACAACACTGCAGACTGCAGAAAATTCTTTGGACCAAGACTCCAAACAATTGCTGCGTACCAGGTTGTGTCTACATCCAAAAGAGGTGACACACCATCGGTGACATCCCATTTGGTCTACTCCCATTTTGTCTACTCCCATTTCGTCTACTACTCCCATTTCGTCTATTTCCATACTGACCATACTGCAAGGCTCCCCCCTGGCGTAACCAGTGTCCCAGTCTACTCCAAAGCAGAATCGATGGTCTTTAGATTAGAGTAGGGCGAAGCCCGAGAGAGGACGAAGGACGAATGAACGAAGGCCGTTAGGCCAAGTCGTGCTCACACATTTCTGAGTAGGCGAAATGGGAGTAGACCAAATGGGAAGTAACCCACACCATCTATGGTACACAACATCACTGCACCATCCATCAGTGAGCAGGTGTTTGTCAATGACAAACCTGCCACCTGTTTGTATGACACAGGATTGCCATATGAGACAGTTGTAAGAGCATCCCTAGTGGAGCCAGCTGTCATCATCGAGGGGACAGTACCTTTACAAGAAGCTGACCTGACTCTGCTACCTGCTACCCTACCTGTCACCACAATTATGGTTGACAGTAGGTACATCAAGGGACAGATAAAGGCAGCCGTCATGGACAATCTGATCCATGATCTTATGCTTGGAGGCCATTATGTCATGCTCGGGAACCCATCTGAACCTGTTATTGTATCCACACTGCAGGGGAAGACCACAAAGCAATTCAAGCCTCCTATAAAGGAGATGAAAGCAGCTCAGTGAGCTGACTCAACATTAGCTGCATGCTTTGAGAAGCAGCGCCAATCCCGTCACCCCACTTACAAAGGTGAATCCTTTAGGGGGAACAGACTTTTGTATCGAAGGCTAAATAAAGATCATTTACAACTTGTGGTCCCAGCACCACACCAGACCCGTGTAATGGAAGTGGGACATACACTCTGTTCACCAGGTCATATCAATGTAGGGCAGACATTGCAATGGGTGATGAATCAGTACTATTGGCCAGGGATGGCAGAGGACATAAAGAAATATGTCAATTCCTGACCCTGTGCCAACACTGGTCATCCAGCCAAGGGGCGATTCGTCCCCAGGACAGCCTGACAATTTAGACACAGGTCAACAGGAGCCCAGTAATGTATTCTGAGACTCCATCGGTGCCAGAGCTAGTGCCAAAAGCTTAATGGACCAGGATCAGGATGGATTGTCAAGTAGGAGCTTCTCTCAGAGAGAATCTTTTATCGGGGGGCATATGTAACCAAACACTTGACAAAACCATCCGATCGGTCCCACTCAAACCCCAAACCAAAGAATCGATTTCAAATCTATTGCCCACTCTCCCCTCTCACCACCCCCCTTCCCTTTTCTCTCTCTTAGAACAGTGGGAGCCGCCCACTTACCCTATCCTGTAACAAAGGAAAAAAATTACATCACTGAAAACGCGTGACACGTTTCATTCTTCTTGGTCCCCTCCCATTCCCTTTCAACACTCCCGCACTGCCCACACACAGGGCAACTGACAATGCAGTAAAATTTCAATTGCGTTGTGACAATTGCCCATCTCACCCCCCCCCCCTTTTCCCGGCACTATCTTCACACACCCCCATCCTACCCCTTGACACAAAGGCATGCTGCCGTTCTCTCTCACCCCCACCACCACCACTCACACCCCCCCCCCCCCACCTGAGCCACGTGCAGCCTTAGTCGACACAAAGAGTAACCGGCAACCCTCCCTCCTTCTTCAACCCCCCCCCTCTCCCTTTCATACCCACTGCCCGCAGGCTGTGAACATCTAGTGAATGATGTCACTGTGTTTTCCCCATGGTGGTCTTTGTCTATACGGATGCATAAATTAACTGGCTGCTGACTTTAGTAAGCCAGCACCGATGAAGTTCAAACAATTTCCGAGGTGAATGATGATAAGAATAGATCCCTCCCCCTCTACTCCTGGTGTTTGACTAACACCCTGTCAGCCAGATCAGAAACCTGATTTGGCAGTTTTTAGAATTCATATACCAGACACATAGGGTTGCAACTTCACTGACCCCTCAAGACTGCCTGTAGATCAAAACAGTGAAAGATGAAAGGGATGACCAGGGAAAAGGGCTGATAACCTACTCCTTGATCTCAAGTCATTCACTGGTTCATTCACAGGAAAAGTGAGTTGGAACTCTGTTTTACATTTTCGAATCTATGTAATGATGTTTTGTATGTCGTGTGGGTTAACATGGTAACTGTGTACAAATACTTGGTGACATTTATCAAACTGATGAATGATCATTCTGTGTAGTAGTTTGCTTGCCATCATATGGCAAAAGCTCTCTCCGTGTGGCTATGATTCTTTGTTAACAATCTGACCACTAATCGTTGTGTTCACCCTGACTTTTGCCAGCATGCAATTCTGTCCGTTAAGATAATAATTCAATGATTAATTCTGATCAGACAAACAGTATGCCTGTGCTAGGTTAGAAACTGCTAAGCTGATTTATAAATACTGGTGATTGTTGGAATGATTTGTAGTGTATGACTTTAAGTCTACGCCACATGTGTACTTGGACTAAGTGTAGCCCAAGTCAACGTGATTTAATTCCTAAGAAACAGGGAAAGAGTTGTCTGACTGAAACTGTGTAGCATTGTATTACTATCTCCAACCCTTTTGTAAGCTTAACACAGCCTTTAAACAAAAGTGGAGATTGATAGTTGTAGTAGAAACTCTACCATAGAGAAAACTTTGCTGGCTGAGTCTCACTCTCTTCTAAAAGTAACAAAGGGTAAATGTGTGTACTCGACAAACCAGCCATCAGATTTCTCACCAACAGACCAAGTTCTCTTTATCACAGAACTGGGATCCAGGTCACGCTGCACATTGCAGCTGAACCACACGCTGGGGCTACGCCAGAAACCGGGGGAACGCCAGACACCATGGCTACACTCTAAACCGGGGCAACACCAGATGACCAATCTACAAAGGTGGGGCAGTCACCAGCCACAGGAGAGATCAACTACCCTCTCCGATACACGTTAAAAAAATAATCCCCTGGACTCCCATCAGACCCTTACCCTCACTCATGATGAAACAGTGAGAAACTGTCTATGAGTACCACTTTGGCTACTGCACTGGGTGTATGCAAGCGAAGTGGATGTATCTCAACCAGATGCATTCAGTGTAACTTAGACAGGCCCACTGTATTCCAGCTTAGGTTCTGGTGTGTGTTTATTTGTGAGGTGATACAGGAGTGTAAATTGAAGATGACACAGATGTTAGCGCAGCTGCACCGAGTGTAAGCATGTAAAGTAGGAGTGAGGAAGGGCCCCTCATGGTTGTGGTTCAATGAGAACTAAATTCTTGCCTATTGAAGCGACATGTAAATACTTACGTATGGGTAAGCAAGTAAAGTTAATGTGTGAAACTGCACTTAACTAGTGTCAGTTCTCTGTTGTTCAATCAAATGCTGAATGTTTGAACTTCTCTCTTTAATTCTGTCTCTGAGAGCTACAGGTACTTCTAAAAGTACAGGCCTAAGGAAAATTATCTCAGAGCCACTCTTTAGAATGTTAACAAGACCCGGAACAAATATAAATTTCTTTCAATGACTACTACCGGAAAGTTGCTCCTTTCACCACTAGTAAGAGAGAGGGTGTAGGTGAAATGTTAAGATAATTCTCATCGAGAAACTATTCCAAGTCCTTCCTGTAGAGGACCCACCTACCACTCATCCATACCTCTCATCACACTGGGATCCAGCTATTGTGTTTGGAGCTGTTTTGTACGACTCTCTCTCTCCCTCTCAACCATTCTTCACTGGTACTCGTTACACTACAGGGTCATGTACTTCACAAAAATGCTTTAATACGCCCTCACGCCACACCCCACCCCCACCTTCAAGGCAAAATCGAAGAACAGTTAGAATGATTTGATAATTGATTATATAATTGATCAATTGATTATATGATTAATCAACTTGTTGATTGATTGTGTCATTAGGCCTAATTGATAATAATGATTTCTCACTTTCATTGCATGCGTGGACACGAGATAATTTTTGTTGGATAACAACAATCTCTCTCCCTCTCTTGCTCTGTGTGTGTGTGTGTGTGTGTGTGTGTGTGTGTGGTGTGTGTGTGTGTGTGTGTGTGTGTTGTGTGCGTGCGTGTGTGTGTGTGTGTGCGTGTGTGTGTGTGTGTGTGTGTGCACGCGCACACGCGCACGTGTGTGTGTGTGTGTGTGTGTGGTGTGTGTGTGTGTGTGTGGTGTGTGTTGTGTTGGTGTGTTGTGGTGTGTGTGTGTGTGCGCAAAATGGTGTTCCGAACAGGAAAAAACATACTAGTAAGAGCTTATGACAACCTCCCCCCACACCCTTTTTTTTAAAACTGAAATTTACTTTCATGGTGTGTGTGTCTGTGTGTCTGTGTGTGTGTGTGTGTGTGTGTGTGTGTGTGTGTGTGATTGTGTGTGTGTGTGTGTGTGTGTGTGTGTGTGTGTGTGTGTGTGTGTAAAGAAGAATACACTTCTCGCCAATAGAAAAAAAAGCATGCACAGCAGTTTTCTAGCATGTAAGCAGGTTCCCTTTGTACCTGTTGATATCCATGCACATCCGTAAAAAAAAAATAAAAAGGAAAAAAAGACCCCAAAAAAGGCAAAAAATTGCATCTATAGATAAGTTGTCTCCAGCTAAACAGAACACTCCAATTTTATTAAGTATTAGTTTATCGAATCACCACATCAAGAACAGCTGAGGGAGAAATCTTGGGAACATTCCCAGTGGCCTCCATGAATGAAAATGGCATTAGCATGGCTAACTTCATGAATTAATTTCTGTCTCCATTCATTGTTGCCAGTCCGTTCTTTCTCAAGTTTTTTTTCTTGCCATGGCAGCCCACAATAATACAGTGAGTCTCTCCCTCATTTTCTTCAGGATATGTGTGATGTATAACACTGAGAACACAACAGCGCAATGTTCTGCGAAAGTATCACCAAGTCCCAGTACCATTAGAGGCCGATTCTGATTGGGTTCAGTCTGAGACTCAATAGCACCAAGTCTATCCTGTTATCTTTTACACACTCTTTCTGCAATGTTGAAGAGATATGTCAGGAGCGGGGCAGATGATGGGCAGGTGATTGGAGCAGGCAGGTGATGGGCAGGTGATTGGAGAGCAGGCAAGTGATTAGAGCAGGCAGCTGATTGGAGCAGGCAGGTGATTGGAGTGGGCAGGTGATCAGGGCTGGTAGATGATAGGCAGGTGATCGGAGCAGGCTGGTGATGGGTAGGTGATTGGAGCAGGCAGGTGATCAGGGCTGGTAGATGATAGGCAGGTGATCGGAGTGGGCAGGTGATCGGAGCGGGCTGGTGATCGGAACAGGTAGGTGATTGGAGCAGGCAGGTGATAGGCAGGCATTGGGCAGGTGATTGGAGCGGGCAGGTGATCAGGGCTGGTAGATGATAGGCAGGTGATCGGAACAGGTAGGTGATTGGAGCAGGCAGGTGATAGGCAGGCATTGGGCAGGTGATTGGAACGGGCAGTGATGGCCAGTGATTGGAGCAGGCAGGTGATGGGCAGGTGATCAGAGTGGGCAGGTGATGGGCAGGTGATCACCAGCAAGTGATGGCTGTTTGTAACAAATGAATGTCCGCGGTGAGCAGACAGCTACATGACCCTGAAATACAGCACAAACACAGAGTGACCATCAAAACTCACCCCCACACCACACGTCTGTCCCACAACATAAAGACCCTGTTCTGTATACTGATATACTTAAAATCCACCACCTGAACCAGCAGATCAAAATTTTTGTGACATATCATTGGTAAAAAACACCAGTGGGAGACAGCCATGTCAGACACAAGAAATAAACGTCATCAAAGAAAAAAGGACGCCACTACAAGTTCTAATTCTACTCAAAGTGGATCCGGAGATCAACACGATTTGTTTAAAATCTGGCTTAAAAACACTCTTCTACAAGGAGAAGTGCTTTCAAATTACACGTATAGTGAAAGATGGTTGCTCTTTTCCATCACCTGAAGGATACACATGATGTGAATGTCTGGAAATAATATAGGCCTATAGCGTTCAAGAAAATAATCTCCCATT
>JAFLJL010018009.1:0-25000 GCA_018398815.1 Conus ventricosus
ACCTTTTTCTTCTCTCTCTCTCTCTCTCTCTCTCTCTCTCCTCTGTCTCTCTCTTCTCTCTTCTATTGCCGTGCTATGTTTCTCTCTCTCTCTCTCTCTCTCTTACTCTCTCTCTCTCTCTCTCTCTCTCCTCTCTCTCTCTCTCTCTCTCTTGCCTTGTTATTGTTTCCTCTCTCTCTCTCTCTCTCTTTTCTTTCTCTCTCTTCTCTCTCTCTCTCTCTCTCTCATCTCTTCTTGCCGTTTGTTTTAGTTTTGGCGTGTGCTCGTTGTGCTATTGTTTCTCTCTCTCTCTCTCTCTATCTTCTCTCTCTCTTCTTTTCCCTCGCTCTCTTGCCTTGTTATGTTTTCTCTCTCTTCTCCACTGCAGGCGACAGTTGACGTCGAGGAGGACTGTGAAAGAGAGCTCAGTGCTGCGCATGAATAGTCAAGACTGTTATTTCGTAATACGGTTTTGTTGACTTAGAAAATGTTTCGCTGAAGACTAGATTCTTTTCATACATTGAAGTAAAATTTTATTTCTCCCACTTCCTTTAAGTTTATCTTGTATTTTTATTATTTGCCGGTTAGCGTGAGCAATATCGATTTGCCGTGGCTATTTTCTTACCATGTTCATCGGTTTTATGGGAAACGGCCAAGAGAGCAAAACACGTTACGGGATGTTCATCTCTAAAGGATTCCCGTTTCTGTCCGCCCACTGACATGGTGCTGATGTTCCTGACAATGGGCCTGATACTGCTGCAGTCGGGGGACATCGTAGTGATCAGGCTCAGGATCTCGATAAGAAATAACTGGATCAGGCTTTCAGCAGATCAGACTGTGGTCGAGTGGAATGAGGGAGCTGAAAGAAACAAATGCTGTTCACATCACGCCACAGCTCATGACATATCAACTATCAAGAGCTCGTTGTCCACACTCAACATATATGTCAAGAGAACAGCTCAAAAAATATTTGACTGTTTGATCAGAAAGGTGAATGGACTCTGACATCGTGTGCATATCCTTCAACAGAAAGTCGTTCTGCTCAGGGTAAGAACTGGCGTAAAAGACGTTAAATATCGGAATCAAGAAAGAAAGCACGGAATCTTCTGACTCGCTGGCTTTTACAGTGGGTCAGACCATCGAATCAAATATCTCGACTCTATTGTTTCAGAATGACGGACGTCGACCGAGAATACAGTGTTGGTAGACCGAGCCAGTTCAGCGCTAGAAACGTCGTCGTCAGCTTACGAAGATTTAATCACTCGATGATGATGATGAAGAACAAGAACGCCGTAGAATGATGGAGAAAGAAAGATGGCGTTTTAAGATTGGTCTGACTCACGCCGCACAACGTGAGAGCTGACGGTCTTTGTGGGGATAGGAGAACAAACAACGTGGTACTTGAGACGAGCATAGGATCGTCGCTGATGGGGTTGTCCATCCCCAGCCAACGCCCCAGACCTTGGCTACTCTGAAGCTGAAGGCCGAAGAGGACAATCGCTAGAAATCCAGGGCATTGGGACGAGTCTGGCGCCTTGATCAATGACAAGTATAACCGAGGTGGGACTGGGACATGCGAGAAGGAGGCAGAATTCATTCCGTGAGCACCTCAGCAACACTGGATGCAGGACGACGACCTGAGGAGCCTGGCCCCATCTCTAACGTGACCCTCGAGGATAACAGCATTCAGCCCCCACCTCACGACCGGACCATGACAATCTACCTCCGATTTGCATAGCGGAGACTTCCTGACTCTTCAGCAGCTACAAACCAGCACTGCAGCTGCTGCTAGTGCACGCGAGTGCCTCTCGGGGGCCGGCAAGTGGTGTAGCGTATCCTGAACAGTGTGCTGACCCACATCCCCATGGGATGTGGAGTCGGGCGGAAGGCACCGTTTACTATACCATGCTCTCAGCGGTGCGAGGTTGTGTCAAGGATTACCCGTGGCACCAGACACCTTGACGAACCGGAGAGGGCCTCTTCCGGCAATAACGGTCCTCATCAGATTCTGTGAACGATGTGGGATCTGTCCGCTCCCAGGGTGCAGTCCCACAGTGGCAAATACAGTCAGCACAATACGTTTCGATTCTCCACGGGATTGCGACCTTGATGGCTACGCATGGCCAGCTCGGTGTCTGTTGACAAACAAACATGCACCAACACATACATCGCAAGTACACACAGGCCTACAATGCTAGTTCACTACTCTTTTGAAGATACTGAAGTTAATGTTGGTGGGGAATGGCCTAATAGGTAGGCATCGTTGTATTTCTTAAGTTTCTAAAACACCTTATGACTTTAATATGTTTACAGAAACCTTTGTAGGTGAAAGTTTTGAAATGAATGTTGATGAAAGATTTTGTATTATTTTCTGCTCCGGCTAAGAAAACTTAGTTGACATGGTAGGAAAAGAGGAGGAGTGTGGTTGTGGTGGCGTAACTGTTTCACTAATTATTTTATAACGAATCAGTGTGAACCTTGACAAACTTGGTTGTAGTTAGAAATGTCAGCATAACCATTTTAATTCTGAAAAACTGTTATGTGCATTTTCTTTTTCATTTCCTCCTCGGGACTCACTGCATACGTTCAATCCGATATGGGCGTTGGGTATTGATTTAATCGAACATGTTTTGACAGTGCTGTTAGAGAAATTAATCAGTTTTTATATTTTGTTTTGGTGGCGATTCTAATGCCCGAACGGTTGATGGACAAACAGCCGTGAACTTGGCACAAACTGGACAGCGAGTGGTGTTGAAATTGACTACCTGGTAAAGAACTTCGGCAAGATTTGGAATTCAATCTTTTGGTTTGCAATTGCTCAGATGTTGTGACGCCTTACAATGTTCAGTTGTAATGGTGCTACCGGTTTCGTTTTGATAATTAGTTTCATTATGTTTCATCTCAGGATCAAGTACACATCGATATTTTGTGTTGTCAAAATGACTTATGTATTGAGATATGTTCTTGATTTTGACAGTTGAATCTGCTGTGTAGGAATCCGATCACTTGTGTGTCACTGGTTCGTAAAGTGCAGCATTTACCCGAAGAAGTGATCACTGTGCCTGGGTCAGTGGGTTTGATAAGGATGTGTGGAATGCGGAAAGAAACAGAAACGTTCCTTTCCTTAAAGTGCTTTCTTAGCGTTGAATACACAAGCTAAATTTAATACAGCTGTTAGGTTGATTAAGTGATATAAACTTGGCGCCTTCAGTATTTGAGTTTGTTTGATAGTTCCGTTGTTCGTATGAACAAGAAAGTTAAAATGGGCGGGCCCTACTATGAGGACATGGTTTGACATAGATTCGCTCTCATACTCGTAAGGAAACCAGACTGAAACTTCGATCATGTTAGCGCACGCGTGAACCCAGGTGACAGGCACACATATGTTGAGGCAGTAGAGAACAGATTTTACCTCAATCCTGCTCTCTTGCTCACCACCAAGTTTTTGGCCGAAAGTAGGCTAAAAGCCGCCCTTTCCTGTTCTCTGACAGTAAGACTTCATAAACCAAAATAACGATTATTTTCATAAAAGACTACTGTGTAGGGTTGTCCGTTTGTGTATTTATACTATTTTACTAAACTTTCAGATTTCAGTTTTTGTTCTAATTTATGTTTTTCTGATCGTTTCAATAACATATTTTTCAACGCAACATTCTTCAAATGAAAGTCTCTGTCTTTCATGTGAAACTAAAACTACAGTTCTTTAATGTTCTCTAAAGTCTTTTAAAACCGTAGTTATATTTCTGACATAAATCCACACATAATCCAGATGTCTTCCATAAAGGTAGTTTTCGACAAAGTGTTCTCTTTTGAACGATGTTCTCGTTCTGATCTGTATACAGTCATCTATAATAAATTGTGTCTGCGTTCTTCAAACAATTTAAAAATGGCGTTCAAGACTCTACTCAGTTTATTGCTAGGTTTAAAATAAAAATATGTTATCATCCGTCCTATAAACCTTCTTTATGATATGCTTTGTTCCATTTAGTGTTGGGCAGAAAATCACAATATGATCAAAATTATAACGATAAACTGTTTGTAACAGGTCAAGGATAAATATTGTTTTTCCACAACCAGTTTGTCCACAAATTAATGAACAATGAGGGGTTTTTGTTATAAAGTTTAACTGCTCCATAGTTTTATAACAGAACTTAATCTAATCCAGTTATTGTTTTTATCATGTCTCTGTTAAAACTTGTTCAGTATAATAAAATCCTATAAGGTCTAAATGTGTAAGATTAATCCAATTCAGTTCTGTAAGATTATTTCTATTTAGACTAATATTGATTTTGTTGCTTGTTGTTATGACCTTAATATCCTCACCATTGTAAAGAATGACGACGGTAACTTTAAGTTTTTCAACGTCTAAGTTTTGCCAGCTAATTAGAATTCCTTTTAGAAGGACGTCACTAACGCCCACAACCCCATCCCTCTTCACATCTTTTAAGACAGAAATTTCAAATATCATTGTGAACGCATCACCTAATTTCATTTGTGGAATGAATTGTAATCTTGTAGAAGCATCTTTTAAAACCGTTTCTCTTCTGTGGAGGATGTACTGTTTATTCCCATACGGCTTTATTTCAATCTCTTTCCGACTATTGTCATCTGGCATAAGACTTACATGTAAAGGGCCAGAGTTGAATGCTTTCTGAAACTTTTTTGGCGGCTAAAAAATGTAAATGGGCTTATGAATTCAAATTTTATTTCCCATTCTAAATATGGTTCTAAATGCCATTTGAGGTCAGGTTTTCGAACTATTTTATATTCATACTGGCCAACATTATTTGCTTCTAGATTGCGCAGTTGTTCTAGTTTAGGAAACTTTTTGTTGTCGCCAACCTCTTTGCGTTTATAATCACCATCTTTAGTGTACTCAAACCCATACAAAGTGCCTATCTCACCATTCTGTTCAAAGTCTGCAACGTCTGCAAGGTCTTTTAATTCTAAAGTTATACACCTCACAGGCGCTAATGTAACTCCGGATTCATCTGGCCCGCGCGACATTTTTTAGTACAACTTATTATTTTATTTCCAAAACAATGTGTAGGTTATCACATTTTACGTCTTTCCCCGTTTTGTCTGTGATTTTTATATTAAATGATCCGACCCTCCCACAAACTAATCTTTTAAACTGTAAATTAGGGAATTGTATAATTTCATAATCGCAATATGCAGCTTTCCCTGACGGAAGAGCTCTTAAAACATTTGAGGGCCTTCCATCATATAAGTTTTCATCAGTGCTCAGCTCATTTAAATGAACATAGAGTAATGAATGTACCTAATGATGAGCGGACTTTCACCATCAATCGTAGTTTCATCTGGCGAAACAATTAAATCTTTGAGTGGGTAAGATTGATTAGGTTGTTAAAGCCTTGGACCATTTTAGCTAGCTATATTTCTAAAAATCGTTATTTTGCTTCTTCAGGTTTGAATGTTTAAATTGTATTTTCAGATTTGCTTGTTAAGTTTAAGAGTAATGTCTAACTTACTCATTTCTTCTTTTAGTGAGCAAATCCGTATTAAACCATCAGTATTGTTAACTGTTTACGTCGTTTGTTCTCCATTTTAATATTTTGTAATCTTATTTTTCTTCTTGGTTTTGCTTATTTTTAAACATCCATCTTTGTAGAATTTTTCATGGTAGCGCGGTCCATTTTGGTTCCGCAATAGTTCTCAACAGCATGTTTTATATAGGTATGGACTGTCTTGAGATTGTTATTGTTACAAACATTTTTAAAACAAAATAAAAATGAGCGCGTTTAAATATATAAATATGCATAATTATTCTGTTGGGCCGCACTACAATCTTAAAAATATAGCATAATGACAACCTTGACTTGCTCTCTGTGACCCAGACTGTCACTTCTCATAAAAAGGTGAGTACTCATTAGCAGATTCTTACCCACCTATTAAAATAGACTACATTCGCAATATGTCTGTGGTTTAGTCATCCGATGGCCAGGTTTTCAGAACCAGTTTAATCTTTGCCGTATGGTTTTGTGCATCTACTGGGTGTGTGGAGTGTCGTATGCTTATGGTAATCATTTCAATCTTCCTGATCCTTTGGTGGTGGTCAGTGTTCAGATTCATTTTTTTTAAAACTTCAGGACGTTTTTTGACTGATCTGCGTGGCGAATTTACCAAATGACAATACGTTTATTCCATCATGCAAACAGAATAGACATGAAGGCTTTGAAAGGGATTGGTAACGAATTCAATTATTAGTGTTAAGACAGGCGACTTTAGACAAAAGTCGGATCTTAATCATGGATTATGGAACCCTTATTTGTGGGGCGGCACAGAAAGTATAACTATGAACTGGAATCCTCCTTACTCATCTTTCTTTCAGGCAATGTTGTACTCCTTGGTAATTGGTGCAAGAGCATTTATACACATGGACAACATTTATTTAGAAATATCTGAGGGCCTAATAAAGGCGGGAATCAGAAAGAATAAACGACTCTATTCCCACCCCAAAAAAATCTTTCGTTTGGTGTTTGCTTGGTCGCAAGCACATGCGAGAGATCGAGCATAATGATTCTTCTTTACTGGGTTGGATGCACAAAAACATACTTCAGCAAATTTAGAGGACGCCCATTAATTCTAAAGGTCGTTTTCACTTCAAGTATAAAAAGGTACCAGAATGTTTTACAAATTAGCAAGATCATAAGTAGAATTTGCTGTTGGCACTGGTTTTACATGCTGCCCTTCTGACTCAGACTCAAGATTAGGTACAATTATAATAAAACTACAATAATGAAATTCTTTTAGCAGCAAATGAACCAGTAGGTTGGGGAAAAACGACCATAATTCTGGGACAGTATACTAAAAACAATAAAAAACCTCTATGACCCCCCCCCAAGATTAAGTCATCCAATCCCGAGGCCCTATGCCCAAGAACGTTTGAAGGAAAAAAATAACTAACCATGAATATGAAAAAGACAGCGTTTGTTGTTGGATTAATGGCCTAGGATTTCTTGGTCTTTATCTTACTAAATGTAACCCAACTATTAAGAGAACTAATGCCCATAAGTGATCGGCATTAAGCCAACTACTTTGCTTGACAGTAGACAAAAAGCAAGCTAACGATAATACCTAAATAGTCATGTAAAGTGTCTATTGCTTTACAGCTAATTTTTTTTAATAAACTCGCAAGATGATCGTGCTTGTTTTTTTACCCATGATTTATAAGGTGGAGGGATGGCGAAGGACAGGCACCAGCCCAGACCAACAACACTCCTGTAATAGCCATAACTTATTGCAAAATCCATAATGGACGTTTATTGAACGCTTGTAATGTGACACCTTGCTCTCTAATGCGTTCGTATTCGTTCTGCTTGCGTTGTGTCTTCATATTAAAATTTTTCGATAGTTCTATTGTATTCTATTCCACTTGAGTTTCGTTAATAGGGTCTCGGATGTAGTCTGCATTATAGTCTTGCTGATCTTTCTTGCTCAAGATTTTTAGTCTTTGGGCTATCTTTCTTTTAATATCGCGCCCGACGATGCGGTCGTCAGTTATCAGCGAGTTTTTCTTTTTTCTCTTTTTATATGCCATATAGTTTCCAACTAGTTTCTGCACTACATTGTTTGTTTAATTCGCCTTTGATAGGTTGTTTTTGTACGTCGACAGGGCTAATAATTATATCATAGGTAGCGGTGGAATAGTTGTATTGTTTTTAATGCTGTTTCTTCTGAAAAAGTGGTTTCTGCTTCTATTGCTTGATTTATTTCGCCTGCTGCTTGTATTAAGTCTTCCATGTGTGCATGTTTTGCATTTGGTTTCTGTGGGGGGTTTTTTTTTTTTGTTTTTGTTCGTGTGTTTTGAAGTCAGCAACATCTCTATCTCAATTTTGGTTTGTAAAGCCAAGGCGTTTCTGTGCTTGGCACTGAGCATTTGATTAATTGCTACCTAGGCTTTCTAACTTTGATGTGTTTTGTTTATTCGTAAGCGGAACCACGTTCTCCTTTGTACGTTTCTAAAATTAACAAATGGTTATCTTTTAGTTCAAAATAATAAGGTTGTATATAGTTTCGGGGGGTTGCTAGTTCTAAAATTTGGTATAATGATCTGACCTTACTTTCTGTTTATTCACGTCTTTGCGCACCAACTCTAATTACTCCTGGCAATGAGATAGCTGAGCGGCTGCTGTGTCTAAAAGGTATCCTTTCATCCATGTTGGCGTCTAAAGGATCAAATATCATAATCTTTAATCTTCAATGCATGCACTTGTTTTTAAATAATTAACTTTTTATTTTGTTTTATAAAAATGTCAGAAGTATATGGCTCGATTCTTGACCCGAAAGAAAAGCTGAAAGAACACCATGGCGTTGAAGGAAATATAACGGACTATTACTGTTCCATATATTCCTTCTACTTATTGATGCGGATCAAATTCTTCTGTTAAATTTCCAGACCTAGGAGCGGATGTTTTGGATTGTGCCAGGCTCTGCAGGTTAACTTTCAAATACAACGCTTAAACAACAGGACCCAACCAGAACAGTTGTTCAGATTATGGGGCGGGCATTCCGTTGTAAAATTATATTAAAAACCTTGAGGGAAAGAAGTTATTTTCTTTAACATTGCAGACATATTTGTAACCTAGTATGATCTATGGATAACGCGATGAAAAGGGATGATCTTGAGTTTCTTGGAATTTGGTAATGAAGTTAGCACTAAAAACTTTTTTTAGAATAGGGCCGGAAACTCGACCTCAGGTGCTTAAGCAGCAAAAAGGCTTTTAGCTGTAAGTTATGCGTTTGGAAATCGCTTTTCCATTCTTTAGATTTTGTGTTGTAAAGCGCATGCACCATACCTTCAAGCGGGCATAAAAGTCAGGGGATGTATTCGAACTAACTTTTAATGACTACAAACGTGTTAGAAGATCATTAGACACCGAAGCAAAGTTACAGGGCATTTTTCTTGTAATCTCGTTCAGAGTTTGATGTTGTTAGCAACTCTAATTTAGCATAGGCTGAGTGGTCAACATATGAGTCACAATTAGTAATATGTTACGTAAAACGTGCGTACATCATTCAATCATTCCTAAATGCAGGGCAAGACGCTATATGGAATTTTATCTTTGAGTCAGCTGTAAATATCGCTTACAGGTATTTTATTGCTGAGTGAGGATGAAGAACCATTCGCAGGCAAATGAAAAGTTTTTTATTCCAAATATAATCGTAAGTTACAATGGTTCGTTGTGGTTGTCCTAACCAAATCTATGCTTGGGAGTAGGACTATTATAATCATTTTGACCGAAATTAGAAAATTGTTTGGGGTGGAGGGGTAGAAGTCCATCATGCAGACCTGGGTCTAAAGTTCTACACCTTACAGTGTTATGCTTGATGTTTATTTAACATCAATATACAGTTTATGGGGATTGACATATGGTAACGAGGTAATCAGTTGCATTGAAGTGGGAGTTGATGTTAGAGACATAATAAAATTCAATTTGATAAGAAAAAGAGGCTGTTAAAAAGCATTAATGTACATTTGTTTTTATTTTTGATGCACAGCTAAATATTGAAGCTAACAGATTTAAAGATGTTGTTTGTAAATTATTTTTTATTTTAAAATGCATGGACTGTTCAAGTTTATCCAAATGTGCATACTGCACCGGAGTCACCAAGAGAAGAGATAGTAGAAACACCGGCATTAAAAACTTTAGATTAATCCTTAACATTACACAAATGAAACAAAAACGAGCCAAGAATTTCATATACTGCTAAAACATAACGAAGGTATCTGCTGCCTTTAATGCTGTTACTTAGGTTATTACTGGAGCATCAACTATAAGAGCCGCATCATGCAGGATCGACGTGTTGGACTCTTAGCATCAGGCATCAGGCGCCCGGCGCTTACCTATTGGCGGTTTTTTGTCTTTTGCTCTCGGCCTATGTTCATTTAGCCGTAGGTGATGCTAGCAAAAAAATATTAAACTAAACTCCAAAAGCACACAGCTTTTGTTAAACTGTTAATCAGCTAAAACTTAGTTTCCTTAAGATGTTTATAATTATGCACTAGCTGAATACAAACATCACGGATGAAGAATTTAATCGTTTACAGGCCGATTTGATGACTAAAAAGACAATAAAAGTTTGATCTTCAAAGAAAGGCGAGGACAAGTTTTTTCTCATACAGGCCAGACCACGCAGCAGAATAAAATTGAATGTTTAAAAAAAAGTTAAAACGAAAAATTAAACTTGCTCTAAACAGCTCACCATAACACGCCTAAGGGTGGTTATAATTGAGTTTATGGTCTACAACTCAAAAAGACCACCGATATTGATTAATTATTTTTTTGATTTAAATATATATTTTGAGTAGATAGTTAGGAAAAGGAAAACTCAGCATGGATAAGATTACTGAAGGTCCAGGACGAATTGTTTGAAGCCAATGCTTAAGGGGGAGCGTGTGTATAAGCTTTGAATGATATTGTTTTTGAAGCATTGATCTGCAAGCAGTTACGGGCAAAGTGTTGCTCTTGCATTTCTCAAGTTTCGGATATAAACTAACTATAGACCCACAGTTAAAGTATGTTAGCTGTTGTTATCGTCTATTTACAATAAAGAAGGAAAAATCTTAGATGTCTGGGGTTTCAACTAAACAACAGACTATTCTTTTCGTATTGACTTAAAACCGGGTGGGCCAGATCAACTGGCTTCTAAGTTTGATGTGGATGCTGAAGAAAGCCAAAAATTGAGAGGCTACGGTTGGTCAGAGGGCGAAAGTCTTTGTGTTCAGTTGTAAAACAGTCTATGTATGCGGCAATTGTTGTAGGGCTTACATTCCACTACATCCAGCATTTAGTCGCAAAAAGAAGCGGTTTTAAACATAAAGAATACAGACGACAAATGTTTAATGGGGGTGTTATGCATGTGGTCTTTGAATTACGTCCGCAAAAAACGCAGAGAGAGAGTGTTCTAACTATCGCCTTAACGTAAATGGTCTTAACTTTAGTGGAATATCCCTTCACTGTGTTCGCGTGGTTTCCTTGATCAGTTTTGAAGAACAAAACAACCAATTAACTGCTTTAAATCTAAAAATGGGATGAGGAAACAATCTGCAACCGATTTAAGTGTCATAGAAATGCAACAACAATAGGTGATCCACGACAAATATCTTGTTGGCTTACTACTGATGTTTTCACCGCTGCGCATTACACACTTGATACGAACATTGAGTAACTAAATGCAGCATACTTCAAAAGATGGGCTCAATACAAGGAATTATGCAGAATATGTTTAAAAAAGATTTCCATCTGCTCAAGCGCGAGCGAACATAAGGTAACATTGTATCGCACAGTGAATGTTAGACAGAATAAGTACGCCACACCCGGATCTAAAGTTAGTTTTAAGAACTGGAAAAAGGATGCATAATTCTCATCGTAGTTTACGCAGACTTCGAGTCGATTATTGTTCCTTATGAAGGGCCAGCGCCACAAAAACTTCGAAAAACAGTCTTAATGAGTAATCATCAGATTTGTTCATTTGCCTTCATTATTGTTAGGTCGGATGGCGCTCATTCAACGCCAGAATTATACAGAGGGCCAAATGCGGCTAGAAGATTTTTACAGCGCATGCAGCAAGTGCGTAATGATTTGTTCTAATAATCTGAATTTATCCGAAATCATAATGGCGCCTGAAGCCCAAAGAACAGTATGACTCAGCCCACATTGCTGGATTTGTGGTTTAAAAACTCAGTGAAGAAGCAACAAATCCAAAAGTAAGAGACCATGATCACATTAGTGGAAAGTTCAGAGGAGCAGCGCACAGTAAATGCAATCTTCAACTAAAGTTTGAACCAAAGACATGGAAGCTGCCATCTTCTTTCATAACTTGCGAGGTTACGACTCTCATCTTATAATGAAAGCAGTAGATGACGCCTTCAGGATAACTTTGCATTGCACAGTCATCAGAAAAGTACATGTGTTTCACTTTAAATAACATGTCTTTTTATGACTCTATGCAGCACATGATGGGTTCATTAGAGTCACTGGCTATGTCCTTAAAGTCCTGCCCAATAACGGAAGAATATTTTGACCCAACTCTCGTTAGAAAGGGCGTTTACCCTTATGAGTACATGAACAGTTGGGAAAGGTTTGACGAAGATACACTTCCGCCTAAAGGCGCGTTCTTTTCTAGTCTTAGAGGAAAGGACATCAGTGATTCTGATTACCAGCATGCTCAAGAAGCATGGCAGAAGTTAGAGTGTAAAACGATGGGAGACTATCATGATGCATACTTGATGGCTGATGTATGTTTGTTGGCGGACGTCTTTGAAAATTACAGAAAGACCTGCATGAAACTTATAGCCTGGATCCCGCGCATTACATTTCTGCGCCCGGGATGAGTTGGGATGCTTTCTTAAGTTTACTGGAGTACAGATTGATTTATTGTCTGACCTACCAATGATTCAGATGATTTGAAAACGGATTGCGTGGAGGAATTAGTATGGCGTCGCCCATTACTGTAAAGCAAATAACAAATACTTGGACGACTAGATCCAAGTAAAGGTCTAAACTATCTTATGTATTTAGATGCAAACAATCTGTATGGATGGGCATGGCTCAATCACTTCCATTACGTAACTTTAAAATGTACACAAGCGGTGGTACGAATAATATTCAAAAGGCGTTAAAGTGGTTGAGCAGTTTGACGCCGGGGTCAACAGCGCGGATACATTCTAGAAGTTGACTTAGAATATCCTCATGAACTCCATGACCTGCATAATGACTACCCATTAGCAGCAGAAAGTCTAAAGATAAATCCAAGAGAGCCGCCTAAACTTGTGCCCAATCTTCGAGGCAAAAAAATTATGTCTGTCATTACAGACTTCTACAATTTTATTTAAGACATGGTTTGAAGTTAACAGCAGTTCTCGTATAATTGCTTTTGATCAAAAACAGTTCATGAAACCATACATCATGAGAACACTGATCTCAGAACTAAATCCACAGATGCTTCAGAAAAAGACTTTTCAAGCTGTGAACAACAGCTGTTTTGGAAAGACTATGGAGAATCCGCACAGCGCAAGATGTCAGATTAGTCACCAAAGGAGACGAAGCAATTAAGCTGACTTCAAAACCTAATTATCAGGACTTAGAAGATTTATGATCAGCTTTTTGGCATAATGATGAAAAAAAGAAGTCAAATTGGACAACCTGTATTTATTGGGTTTACCGTTTTAGAATTATCAAGCTTTTGATGTAGAATTTCTTTATGACTACTTTAAAACCTCGTATCCAGAGTCCAGAGTACTTTACCAGATACAGACAGTTTTGTTATAGATATCCCTACTGAAGACATCTATAAAGACATGGAATTAGAAGTAGCTAAGGGCAAGCAGGATGGTACGACACATCCGATTACCCTAAAGATTCGCCTTTACATTCAATTACTAATAAGAAGGTTTTAGGAAAGATGAAGGATGATTATCTGGAAAGGTGATAAGGAGTATGTGGGTTTAAGGTCAAAAATGTACAGTATTTCGAGCCAGGAGAAAACCATTAAGAAAGCAAAAGGAATATCTCGCAGTGTTGTGCAGTCAAACATATCACATGACAACTACAAAGAAGCATTGTTTGGCATAAGACTTTTCATCATGACAACGTAAAACTACGATCTAATCTACATGAAATCAACACAACGGTTGTAACAAAGAAGTCATTAGATAGAACAAACACAAAACGTGTGTTTGTTAATCCAGAGTTTCATATGCATATGGACATTATAGAACAGTATAATTACATATTTTCTTCACCGAAGAGTTTATATTCGGGTTCATATCTTTCCTGAATTTATTTAGAAGATCAATCACATCATCTTCCAATTCATTCAAAATTTTCTCATGTTTGCTTGATGTGCTCGAATTTTTTTTATTATTTCAAAATATTCTTTTCTCCATCTTTGATAGTCAAAATTTGGGATTAGGGGCTGTAAGTGCTCTGGCCGCTGTGCCCTGTGCCAAGGAATCTCTTAGCTGTTTCTTCAACAGCAGAATACGTATCATTTGATTTTTGCATTAACCCCTAATAGCAGAACACGCCCTAAATGATTCTCGTAGTAATTCAAAGTCTCTTCCTTTATCCTTCTTGCTTCCGTTCCATGTTCTTTCTTTTGGGCTTCCATTTTAAACTTAAATATATTTTATGTAAATTAATTAAAGCGGAACTGTGTCTGGGGGGATTATTTGCAGTTCTTCCTTTACAAAAGATCTTTGAGGAGCTGGCTGTTTTGTTGTGTCAGTTTCTCGTAAATAATACTACGGGCGGATTCATCTTTACAATTCTTTTTATTTCGTACGGGTCAACACTCCAAACTGGATCGGTTGCCTGATGCGAGTGTCCCCTTCCGCTTCCCCGTAAATAAAGGTACCTTACTTTTAAACCAAATGGTAATAGTTTGCGAATGAAGACTCTCCTTCAACAACATTTATTGTTTTTCTTTTGATTGCTTGTACTGGTTTTAACCCTTTAAATTCTTCATTATTCATTGCGCGTAGAACTGAGGGCAGTCTTCTAACCCATTCTGTGTTGCGAGACTTGTAATCAGCTCTCTGTGATACTGGTAGGAAAAACGTCTTTCAGCTAACTGTTTGTTAAAGTTTTCAACTAAGCCTGTGATCTGTGAACTCCCGGAATGCCTCTTTTAATGGTAACTCTATGTTTTAACAATAATTGATTCACTTGGCCTTTAAATTCTTTTCCATCATCAACTTGAATCATGCGAGGATAAGTTAAGGGCCTCGTTGGTATATCAGTTGTATGGCAACAGCAACAGCAGAAGCACTCTTTTGTGTTAATGGTTCCGCATCTTTATATCTTGAAGCTATGTCATGACTGTGAGTGCGTACTTAAATCTTTTTCGTTCTAATCGTATCAGAGGGTAAATATAGAGATCCATTTGATGGGTGTCGTTTGGAGTTGTATTCACAAAGTGTGGTCTCTGTATTCGTCTAGGCGCAGGTAAATAAATTTGCCAAATCGCTTGTTTAGATAACCATTCTTTTGCTGTTTGTTCACTGACACCAGCTGCTTCGCTTAGCTTTTTAATTGCTGTAATTCCTTCCAAAATCCTTTTGGTGAATAATAGATTTGTTCATTTTTTATTCAGCTGATATTATGCGCAACAAAATACACACGACAGTCATACCAACGACAATAAACGCGATTTCTTGCATCTTTTGTTTTTCTGATGGTTGATAAAAGTGCTGAATTTGGTGGGGGCAATGTCTGGATTGGTTTGCCCGTTACTAGATAATACTCTTTTATCGCTTGATCAACATCTTTTAAATGTGTAAGCTGCATGCCCCTGTTTTTTCAGTGTGTCGTTAATAAATCTAACTGCTCAATTCTCTGCTTTTCATAGCGATCTTGTGCTGCGGCTAGTTGCTCCACAGCTTTGTTATGTCTTTTTCTCTCGCCGTCATCCCGCAGTTTACTAAATGCGTAATTACTCCCGCTAAAAGCAAGCGCATTCACTACTGCGCCGCCCTATCATCATTACGAGTGAAGCCATTTTTTATAAATGTATTTTTTTACATATTTATATTCTCTGGAATTATTCCTTGCTTAACTAGAAAATCTTTCGTAGCAAATGAAGCTGCAATGATAGCAATCAGCTTTGCTGAATCCTCAAAGTCTAGTTTGCCAAGATCTGCTGGTTTTATTTTTAACAGGCTTTTACCAAGCATTGAGTATCCTACACTTAGGCCTCCAATAACGGCAGAAGGTATACAAGGTTGGCAACAGTTTTTTCGGCGCTCATTTTAAAAAATAAAATAATTATAATTAATAAAAACATGAACAGCAATGATCTGCTAGAGCTACAGAGCGGCCTACACCATCTTGGACTTACAAATGAAGAAGTTGATGATCAAGCTATTATGCCCAAAAAGGAAAGGTTGTATTCTTTGGCAGCATGTGAAAACAAAACAGTTCCTCGGAACTGAATTCAGCATAGAACAGATTCAACAGATGTCGCCGCAAGACATTATAAAGTATCATAACAGGTATGAGGCGCAGTTAGGGTCAAGAATGGTGAAAAGGGTCGGGCAAACGGTTCTTAGTTTGTACACTAAACTAGTCAGCAGATTTGCGCCTATTGATTCTGAACAAGATCTTACGTAATGATTTAACGCAAGATCCAGTTTTAACAAAGTCATTAGAGTCTCTAAGCTGTGATTTATATTACAGATTTGGAACATTGTTATCGCCGTTATCATAGGATAATTACTTTTAATCATATAGGATTTTATTTTCCTTCAAAATGAACGAGTCGGAAAATCAGCAGAATCAGGAAACATTGAATCAGAAAACACTGAATCAAGTCGAGAAAGTGACCAGTAAACATTCTGGCGTGTTGCAGCAGGGAAAAGAGTAGCAGAGTTAAACAGACAAAGAAAATTAAAGTTACAATCACAGAATATAACTCATAATGAAAACATAACACCGCCAACGCCAACAGTTGATCCAATGCCAGCTCCAGAACAAGAGCAAGTTAATTCAAGGGCACCAAAGTCTTCATGGAATATTGAACTTAAAACTGTTGCCATTTTTGGCGCCATTGCTGCTGCTGGGGGCAGTTATTACGGTTATAAATATATATAACCAATGGCAACAAAAACAAAAGCAGCCAAAAAATCTGAACCACTAAATTCAGAAGAAGACAACAGCACGTCAGCACCGCCAATAACAAAAAATCATTTTGATCCATTTTAAATGCAATAATATTTTAAGAACTTAAATTTAAATTTTTTGATAAAACATGGCGGATTATTATTTGTTTAAAATGATGGAGTCAATAAATAAAGACATGGAGTCTATAAAAGACATTTCCATAGACCAGAATTGTAATCAATGCGGTTGCTTAGGATGTAAGAACTTCATTAAGATCTATGCTAACCAATCCTCACACCAAGGGCGTTAAGCAAGACATCCTCAACGATGACGGCGTTTTTTTGAGGCGTGTGTGTACTATATTAGACATCTACTATTTAAGATAAAAACATAAATTGTTTTTTTTGATAATTTAAGACAACTTGAATAAGAACTTGGTTGTACTTAAAGGATGACTTAATTACAATCTTGAGGTAACTTAATTAAGAACTTAGTTAAGAACTTAATTAAGAACTTAATTAAGAACTTGAAGTAACTTAATTAAAACTTAATTAAGAACTTAATTAAGAACTTGGGGTGACTTGAAGTGACTTGAGGTGACTTAAGTTAAGAACTTAAAAGTGACTTAAGTGTGTGCATGCGTGGGTGGGGGGTGGGCGGGGTGGGGTGGGGGTGGGGTGTGTGCATGCATGGGGTGTGGGGTGGGGGGTGTGCATGCGTGGGGTGGGGGTGGGGGTGAGGACAAAACACACACAAACAAACAACAAACACAAACAAACACAAACAAACAACAAACAAACACACAATAGACAGGATAGTGCTTGTGGGAAAGTGAAGGGGGCTTTTTGTTGTTCACACTTGAACTTGAAAGGTGTGCAGGACGTTGAAGATTATCGTCAGTAGTCCAAACCCCACTGCGGCTATGCATAACGCTATTTTTTAGACCCACGTCATGCGTTTGTGGCTGTCAGGAAAAATGTAGTCCAAACCCCACCGCGGCTATGCATAACCGCTATTTTTAGACCCACGTCATGCGTTTGTGGCTGCTGGCTGGTGAAGGGAGTGTTGCGCCGCTCCAGTAGGTGGGGTAGAGGTGGGCTTTGTGGGTCAATCGGCAAACTCTGACCGATTGGCCTAGTTTTGTTGGGCGCTAGTAAAACTACCGCTGTGGAAGTGGCTCAATTACTCCTGCCATGCAGGTTCTAACACGTCATGTGTATCATGCCAGAATGCTTTAAAGTTGGGGTTGGATTGTATGTATTTCAGAATGAGTTTTCGTTTGCTGTATAACTCGTTGAAAGAAATCGCAAGTTTGTGAAATTTTGGATAAGAATAAAAACAAATGACACTTCAATTAGTCTTCTTACACGAGTTGGCTCAAACCAGCAAATCTTCTTTCAGATAGGACTCCCAGTGTTTTGTTTTTGACTGTTTCAAAATTGTCTTTGCTTTCTGAAGCCAATTCCCTAAAAAAAGAGCCTGAGAAAGAGATTCTTTTCACTTATCTTTCACTGAGTAACAAGCCCGGTGTAAGATGGGGGTCATTTCTTGAACAGTTTCAAAGGTTTTGGTTTCATCAAATGGATCGGAAGTCAGCTCACAAAGCTGTGTTTTCAAATATTTGTCAAGATCTTCAACTGAGAGTTCCGTTTTTTGTTGAGGAAACAAAAAACGAAATGCTTCCTTTTGGCTTTGAGGGAGGGAACAAGGCTCGCCACTCAATTTCTTGTCAATAACTTTGCATGGCCTCATGATAAACAATGTATTTTTCCACAAGATCGGTCTGTTGATCAGAAAGTTTTCCTTGCGAAGATAACAACATTTCATCCATTTCTTGAGTAATATTAGCGCCACTTCCAGCACTAGCAGAAGGCATTGAAAAATCACTTCCCTGACTCGCCATGTTTTTAACACACACAATTTCTAATGCTCGCCACACCAGCATACAAAACCCCACAGCCCGCCTGTCCAAAGTAAAATGGCGGCGGCTGTGTATGGTGGCCACAACACAAAATGTCACGTGATTTAAGCTCGGCACTTGATTTGATAAGAGGCTTATGCGCAGTAAACATGACTAGAAACTGGCAAGCCGTCTCGTCATCGGGTGTGCGACGCCGCGTGGTCTCGCAGCAGTTCCCTGCCGCACGAACCACTGTAACCTGATACGCCCTGCCACAATCCACGAACCCTGTAATTATGCGTGCACAGTGTCTCGGTCAAGCCATACATAATTTCTAGATTTAAGCAGGATTTTTTACTTTATGTTTGTTCAGTATGTTTGTTTGTAGATAATCGTTATTTTTTGGTTATTAAAGTCTTACTTGTTCAAAATCTGAAAAAGTTTAGTAATTAGTATTAAAAACGGACAATCCTACACAGTATGTATGTTTGTAGGGTCGTTATTTTTTGGTTATTAAAGTCTTACTTGTCAGAGAACTATAAAATGCCGCTTTTAGGCCACTTTCGCCCGAAAACTTGGTGGAGGAGCAAGTGAGCCAGGATTGGTAAAATGCTGTTCTCTCACGTAAAGAATACAAATCACTTTTGGAACATAAATGTAAACGATTCAAGGCGGATAAAGCCCAGCTCCTCTCAGATACTTTGCACAATCCTAAAATGTTTTGGAAAGGGTTTAAAGGCGTGCTCCGGTCTGTCAAGAAAGCAGACCACCCAAAGAGCATCTTGACATATGAATGGCAGAATCATTTTATGAGTGTGTTCCAGTCTAATCTGGCTGATCAAACGAGCAACTTTGATCTTCCACCTACAAATGCCAATGTACAGCTTGACCCGCTAGACGATAAAATCACGAGTGATGAGGTACAAAGAGCTATAAAGTCGTTGAAAAACGGAAAGTCAAGTGGCCAAGATGAAATTCTTGCTGAAATGCTGAAAACGGCGGGAATCCATGTTGTCCACTTTTTGACTGAATACTTCAACAATATTTTTGATAAAGGCCAGTACCTGAAATGTGGTCAAGTGCTGTAATAGTCCCCATTTTTTAAAAAAAAAGGCTACCCCCGTGTCACCGACAATTATAGGGGAATATCGCTTCTGAGCTTACTTGGTAAATGCTACACCTCAATCCTCAATAAAAGACTTTACAACTGGCTGGAAGCGAATGAAAAAATTGGAGAAATGCAGGCAGGTTTTAGACGAGGTTATTTAACCTCAGATCACGTATTTACGTTGTATGCTTTAACGCAGAAGTACTTGTCTAGACCTGGTGGTAAGCTTTATGTCGCCTTTATCGATCTCCAAAAAGCATTTGATACAATTAAGCGTGACACTCTGCTTGGGTCATTACACAGCTCAGGGCAGGTGTATCATTCAAATTTTTTAACGCAATCACGGCAATTTATCTTAAGGTGACTGCACGTGTTAGAGTTCGAAATGAACTCACCGAAGCTTTTGAATGTCCCCAAGGCTTGTGCCAAGCTTGTGTCCTTAGTCCAACTCTTTTTGCTGTAATTATTAATGAGCTTGCAGAACATGTCACCGGATTCGGCAAACATGATATCCAGTTACTACCAGACCTTGTTGAACTTTTATTTTGCTGTTTGCTGATGACCTAGCATTATTGTCGTGTTCGCCTAGTGGCCTACAGCGCCAGCTCGATTGTGTATGTAAAATGTGCACCAAACTCGGACTAACTGTAAATATTGACAAAAGCAAGATCATGGTTTTCAGGAAGGGACCCTCCTCGGAAAGCATGAGGAATGGTTCATCAATGGTACTAACATTGAAGTTGTAAATAGTTATGTGTATTTAGGCTTTACATTTACCACGTCAATAAATATGTGCAACAGTGTAAAGCAGCTTGCAGTCAAAGGTAAAAAGTCCTTGTTTGAGGTTCTAAAAGCTCACAGCTCTCTCAACCAAATGACAAGAAAAACCTTTTTTTAAATATTTGATACCATGATTCAACCTGTTTTGTCATACACTGCTGAGATATGGAGTATCTTGGTAAAGGACGATCCTACTGAAAAAATTCATTTATTTGCCTGCAAAAGATACCTAAACGTGGCCCTACGAACACCAAACCAAATGGTGTATGATGAGCTCGGCAGACACCCTCTCATTATCAATGGTTTTATGAAACTTTGACATTTTGGTTCAGATTGTTAGATATGAATGACAAGCGCTTACCTAAGCAAGCGTACAGGATGCTCATGAATTTAGACTTAAACGGCAAACGGAACTGGGTATCAGAATTGGGGTTTTTTACTGAATAGAACTGGTTTTGGATTTGTATGGCTTGCTCAGGGAGTGGGTGATGTGAATCGATTTTGTAATGTCTGCAAACAGAGACTCCTTGATATGAACCGCCAAGACTGGGAGCACAATTTGACTACCAGTGACCGTTATGTTCTCTACAGAGACTTCAAATCTGACCTGTGTCCGGAAGAATATTTAGGTTGTATAAAGCAGAAATGTTTCAGAGACGATTTAATTAGATTCCGACTGGGCATAACTAATTTGAAAGTACATTGTAACAGATATGTTAAACCTGGGGTGACTGTTGATAATAACTGCCCCTTTTGTCCAGGTGAAATTGAGAACGATACACATTTTTTGTTCCGATGCAAACAATATGATAGTATTAGGCATGTACATATGAAGAATATAGCGCCTTGCAATGAATGGAGACAGTTTTCATATTTGATGTCAACTCATAGTGAAGTCAAAATAAGGCAACTGGCTTGGTATGTCTTTAAATGTTTTGAGATTCGTGACAAACCGTAAGTTTGCTTGAATGTATTCGAGGACTTTTTGTCCCTATTTAGTATATGTGCTTTGAACATTGTGATCTCCTCCCCACCCCTACGCCCTACCCCTCCCATCCCCGTTACCCCCCCCCCCCCCCTCCTGCCCCTCTCCTCCTCATCTCTCTACGCATGCATTGTTCAATCGTCTCCAATTTATGTAAAAATGTCAACTCATGAAATGGGCCAAGGCCTGAATTCATTAAATCATTCATTCATTCATTCATTCATTCTCTCTCTCTCTCTCTCTCTCTCTCTCTCTCTCTCTCTCTCTCTTCTCTCTCTCTCTCTCTCTCTCTTGCCTTGTTATTGTTTCTCTCTCTCCCTCTCTCTCTCTCTCTCTCTTGTCTTGTTATTGTTTCTCTCTCTATCTCTCTCTCTCTCTCTGTCTCTCTCTCTCTCTCTCTTGCCTTGTTATTGTTTCTCTCTCTCTCTCTCCCCTCTCTCTCTCTCTTTTCTCTCTCTCTTGCCTTGTTATTGTTTCTCTCTCTCTCTCTCTCTCTCTCTCTCTCTCGGGGGTCAAGGACAAGATGGCGACAAGTGAGCAGCATTTGCTTTAGCTCTCTCATTATTTTTTCCGTGAAAGTTAAGTACAGATTGTTGAAACCATTTTGTGTTGTCAGCGGTTTTATGTACAACTTTGTTTTCGGAGTGCAGTGGGAAGAATGATTGATCTGAGCCAGTGGAGGGCACGAATTGGACTTTTCCGTGCCTCGGTAAACACGGTGAACAATCGGCCATGTTGTCTGCGTGCAGACAGCAAGGTTAAAAAGTGCACAACAGATGTGACAGTGTGTGGACGTTCTTGCACTTGGATTGTACTGTGCTTTGCGTCGGCTGCTATCCACTGTGTATACAACAACCTTCACAGCGTTGTATTTGTGGAATTTGCATCTTTTTTTCGTTGTGCAGAAAGGAACATGTTCTGATTTATACGACTGCGCCAGTCTTGCCAGTGAAGTCGGTCAGTACCAAACATTTCCCTCTGTACCAGCCTTTCTCGTGTTGTGTGCTGTCAACGCCGTTCTGTGCGCCGTCGCCTTCTTCTCAGCGGCGATGTGGAGCAGAACCCAGGACCTGACCACCGTGAAGAGAACTGTGAAAATGTGCACGTCACTGACAGCGAAGGTGGGTCATGTTTTCCTCCCGTCTATGCTACACAGATCCTGGACGCAATACAGCAGCAGACGTGACCAGCAAAAAAGAGCAAAACACGGCAATCAGAGAAGACCTGAGTGAAATTAAAAATGAACTTGGTAAAGTGAAGCAGACATGCTCGGAAATAAGTCAGAGATGTGATAATCTGGAACAAGAAAATATTAGATTGTCCGCAACAATATCAGATCTCATGACAGGAATATATGAGCTGAACAATGAGACAAAAACTGCCAAAGAAGAAACTAGAAAACTCTCCGAGACGGTGCAGAATCTCAGAGGAAATGTTAACCACATGGAAACGGAAATCGACAGGCTGGAAAGTTTTTCTGGGCGTGATAACTGAGATTCTTCGGAATCCCTCAAATAACTGACAAAGAAGATTATAACATGTGTGCTGCTTCTGTGATAACAGCTTTGAACAGTGTAGAGGGGGACAAGACATGGACAGAAGATGATATTGTACGTGCACATCGTGTGGGACAGGCTAGGAATAATGACCAATCGAGACCAATGATTGTGAAATTCAAAAACTGGAAGAACAAAATGAACATTCTAACTGACAAAGAGTACAGGGGAAGTTGCAAGAACAAGGTGTTCGTGTTGCCAGCGACTTGACACGAAGGCAGGCTGACATTGCGGCACAGGCCAGAAAGGAGGGCAAGTCGGCCTACTTCGTCAGGGGGCAGATGACCATTGGACCCAAGAGGCCTGACCCAAGGACGTACGCAGAGGTGGCGGCAGCTACGAGGAGCACGGTGACCACGACGACGGACACACCACCGACGATGACCGCGCCAACCGTGCCAGCCCCCTCCATGTCCGGGGATCACCGGGAAACCTCGCGTCACCTGACAGCAGAAAGGGGTCAACACGGCGACCGCAACCACGACGGGGATTCCCCTGGTGGCGGTCACGTGACCGACTCTCCCAATCAGCGTCCAGCAACACACCGTGGCGACCGTGCCAACGCAGGTCCGGGTCAGGGTCGACTTCTCGCCTGAGTGACGTCAGTGACAGTGGCAGTCGGTTCGTGCTGCACGGAGAGGGGGGCCCCAACAGGTCACAGAGTCAACAGGTTTGCACGGTTATTTGCGTGCTAGTGACAGCAGGAAGAGCTCTGTGACAGACAGAAATCTTCGCTCGTTTAATAAATGACGCGGGGGCGGACTGTCAGACATCTGGTTTCTTTTTTAAATTACAATGTTGAAAACTTGCGTGTTAAATTGAATGATGTTTCTTTTGTTAAATTTGTCACGTCGTACGATTTTGTATGCTTAACAGAGACTTTTCTTGACAGCTCATTTGAACTGAACAATATATTCTCTAATTATGTTAAATTCGTGCTCCTGCAAAAAAACTTTCATCCCAAGGTCGCAGTTCAGGCGGTGTCCTTTTCCCTTTGTAAAAAATGTTTTTCAGTTATGTGGAAGAAGTAAAACTGGAATGTGATAATGCTATTGCAGTCAGAATAAAAAAAAGATTTGTTGAATATTGATAAAGACATGGTTGCCATTTCTTGCTATATTGTTCCTGAAGGAGGACCAGCATATAATCATACATATTTAAAAAATGGTATACATATACTTGAGAAAATGTATTACAGTGTGTAAATACTGATGATGTGTATATTATGGTATGTGGTGACATGAATGCCAGAACAGGATGTGAGCAAGTGAGAGAGGAAGATATGAGAAATTATGTGCCAGCAGAGGATTGTGAGGATGAAGATGGGGAGTGGGTGCAACACGCTGTTCTAAAGATAGTATCATTAACAATTTTGGAAAATCCCTACTAGAATTTTGTTATTTGTTTGATTTAGTTATTGTTAATGGATCTGTTGACAAGGATGTTGAGGGTGAATTTACTTTTGTTTCATCTCAAGGGTGCAGTGTAATTGGACTATTTTATAGTATCTGATGATTTGTTAAACTTGTGTAATTTACATGTTGGTGATAGTCTGTATTCTTCGCATCTACCAGTTGAACTGTCTTGGAACAAAAGTTTATCAGCAAATGATAAGCAACATATGCCAACACGGACTCATAGAGAAGAAAAGATTATATGGTCAGATGATTTTGTTGAAACTTACCAACATGAACTTGATTCTGAAGAATTTATGGAGTGTTTGAATCGTGCGTATCAGAATCTTAATACAAATATCAGTAATACTGTAGAAATATTTACCAATGCTATTTATGTGCAGCAGCATTTTATGGTAAGAGTGGTGGGGAGTAATGAGAAAAAATACAATGATGGTTTGATAGTGAATGTAAACATAAAAAGAAAGCAGTGAAGAGACTGTTACAAAGTTTTCGGAGAGCTAAATCAGTAGAATACAGAACAGCGCAAAAGGAGGCCTTTGTTAAAGAAAGAAAAGAGTACTCTGACCTCAAAAAGGTAAAAAAGAAGAAATGGGATGAAAACAAAATTAATGAATTGAAACAGTCAACAAATAACCCGAAAAAAATTTTG
>JAFLJL010018012.1:0-10022 GCA_018398815.1 Conus ventricosus
GATCGCCTCGGTCATGGAACTTCGTTTGATTTTTATAGTTATTAGTAATATGTATTCCGTGCAGCATTTTGAAGTGGTATTAGATTATTGTAACGCACGCGCGCGCGCGCGCGCCACCCCGCCGCACGCACGCACGCACGCACGCACGCACGCACGCCACCAACACACGCACCACGCGCACACCACACACACACACACACACACCACCACACACCACACACACCACAAAGTGACACACACACACACTCACACACACCCCTAATACACACGCACACACACATGCACACACACACACGCGCACACACACCACACACACACAACACACCACACACACACACCACCAACACACACACACACACACACACAAACCCCGCGCGCGTACGTATACGAACATACACAGGTGTAGGCAAATGAGCGGTGGGTGTCAGGGAAAAAAATGAAGTTAAGCGGTGCAAAAAGTGCAACTTCCTCCCGTAGCACATCTCACCCCACACCCACCCATATCCTTCCCTGCCTTTTCCTCCCACTCCACTTAGTCCCAAGACAGGTAACAGCTGAAAACGATGAGAGCTTCCAACGTCTGTGCTCCTCTCTCTCTCTCTCTCTCCCCTCTCTCTCTCTCTCTCTCCCCTCTCTCTCTCTCTCTCTCTCTATGCTGTCTCTTCTCTCTCTCCCTTTCTCTCTCTCTTCTCTCTCTCTCCTTCCTTTCTTTCTCTCTTCTCTCCTCCTCTTCTCTCTCCTCTCTCTCTCTCTCTCTCTCTCTCTCTCTCTCTCTCTCTCTCTGTGCTGTAATTCTCCGAGGATTTGAAGTGTTAATAATTCAAAAGACTATTGCGTTTTCCATAATTTCATGACTTCCATAATTTCAGACTGTGTTGCGTGCGTGCGTGCGAGAGAGAGAGAGAGAGAGAGTGTGTGTGTGTGTGGAATGTGTGTATGTGTGTGTTAGCGCGGATGCGTGCGCGCGCGCGCGAGCGCATGCGCACTTGTTCGTGTGTGTTTTAATGTTTTTTACCTTTGGTTGAGTACTTGCACTGGTTGTCCTCCTCACCCTTTTCCCACCCCCATGTCCCTCATTTGCGCCCATCCTTACTCCTAACCCTTTTCCCAACCCATGTCCCTCATTTGCGCCCCATCCTTCTCCTAACCCTTTTTCCCACCCCATGTCCCTCATTTCCCCCCATCCTTCTCCAACCCTTTCCCACCCCATGCCCTCATTTGCGCCCCATCCTTCTCCAAACCCTTTCCCACCCCATGTCCCTCATTTGCGCCCCATCCTTCTCCTAACCCTTTCCCACCCCATGTCCCTCATTTGCGCCCCATCCTTCTCCAAACCCCTTTCCCCACCCCATGTCCCTCATTTGCGCCCCATCCTTCTCCTCACCCTTTCCCCACCCCATGTCCCTCATTTGCGCCCCATCCTTCTCCTCACCTTCCCACCCCATGTCCTCATTTGCGCCCCATCCTTCTAACCCTTTCCCACCCCATGTCCCTCATTTGCCCCCTCCTCCCAACCCTTTCCCACCCCATGCCCTCATTTGCGCCCCATCCTTCTCCTAACCCTTTCCCCCCATGTCCCTCATTTGGCCCCATCCTTCTCCTAACCCTTTCCCCCCATGTCCCTCATTTGCGCTCTCCTTCCTCTCCCACCCCTTTCCCACCCCATGTCCCTCTTGCGTCCCTCCTTCTCCTCAACCCTTTCCAACCCTGTCCCTCATTTGCGCCCCATCTCTCCAAACCCTTCCCCCCCATTCCCTCATTTTCGCCCCATCCTTCTCCTTAACCTTCCACCCATGTCCCCATTGCGCCCTACCTTTCCATCCCTTTCCACCCCAATGTCCACATTGCGTTCCATCCTTCTCATCAACCCTTTCCAACCCCATGTCCCTCATTTGGTTCGCGCCTTGGCGTCCCAACCCTTTCCAACCTGTCTCATTTGGCCCCATCCTTCTCCTCAACCCTTTCCACCCCAGTCCCTCATTTGGCCCCATCCTTCCTCTGCTTTCCGCCATGTCCCTCATTTGCGCCCCATCTTCTCCCAACCCTTTCCCACCATGTGGTCCCTATTGCGCCCACCGTTCGTCCTAACCCTTTCCACCCCCTGTCCCCATTTGCGCCCGTCCTGTCTCCTCACCCTTTTTCCTCCCATGTCCCTCATTTACGCCCATCCTTCCACCCTTTCCCACCCCATGTCCCTCATTTGCGCCCCATCCTTCTCCTAACCCTTTACCCCCCCCTGTCCCTCATTTTGCGCCCCTTTCCCTTCTCCCACCCTTTTCCCACCCCATGTCCCCTTTGCCCGCCCCCATCTTTCCCCAACCTTTCCCCACCCCATGTCCCTCATTTGCGCCCCATCCTTCCTAACCCTTTTCACTCCCATGAAATATATACACACAGGCCTGGGCCTCAAATTCGAACGGACGATTTTAAGTTTCAGTCATTCATCATCATTCATTCATTCATTCTTTCTCTCTCTCGCTCACTCTCTCTCTCTCTCTCTGTCTCGATCGCTCTCTCCCCTCCCCCCCCCCCCCCCCCTCCCCCCTTCTTTTATTTTACTTTATTTTATATGCCGCCTACTCAACTCTTAAACATGTGTTGGTGAAGAATGTGGGAGCAGGTGTGTTGATTTGGGGTTTTTACCATAATTTTGACGACACATCGGCTTTGCTGACATCCTGCTTTTTGAATCGTTCATTGAAGAACAAAAGCCATTGTTTTTAGGGTAATACTTTGTAAGATACACCCCCCCCCCCCCCCCTCCACTTCCACCAGCTGAATTTCCACCTCTTCTGTACTCACACACACGCACACAAACGCGCGCGCGCGCTCAATCTCTCTCTCTCACACACACACACGCACGCACCACACCACGCACGCGCGCACACGCGCACACACACACACACACACACACACACACTCACACACACACACACACACACACACACACACACACACACACGCGCGCGCGCGCGCAAGCTCGCACACGCCGCGCCACACACACACCCACACACACACACCACACACACACACACACCACACAACGATGCATGCACGCATGCACGCACGCACGCACACGCACACACACGCACACACACACTACGGACACACACACACACACACACACACACACACACCACACACACACACGTACGTATGCATAATAAAAGATATATTAAAGCCAACTGAGGAAGTCCATTCGCTAATCACAGGAGAATTCGCGAAAAATGCTCTCCCCAATTCCCACAGCCAATCGCGTTATTACTGATCAAAACTTTTTCCTCAATATTTATGTTCCCCACATCTCTCTCTCCTCTCTCTCTCTCTCTCTCTCTCTCTCTCTCTTCTCTCTCTCTCTCTCTCTCTCTCTCTCTGCGTCGGTGTGTGTGTGGTGGTTGGTGTGTGTGTGTGTGTGTGTGTGTGTGTGTGTGTGTGTGGTGTGCGTGCGTGCGTGCGTGTGTATGCGTATGTGCTATGTAGGTGTATGTGTGTGTGTTAGAGAGAGAGAAAGAGAGAGAGAGTTTAAAAAAGCATCGTTAAAGTCAATGAACAGCTTGAGTGTATTGGCTTTTCTGCGTTTATGTTATCCTCCCCACTCCCACCTCCTTTCCACCTCTTTCCCCACATCCTCCATCCCATCTCCCCCCCCCCCTCCCCCCTTCTTTTTTTTTTTTACTCTGCCCTTTCGCGCGTGTGTGCATGAAGGTTTTACAACAAACTGCTTGAATATATTGGCTTTGTTATTGCACTGCTGTTTTTTTTTTTTACTCTTTTCGTTTTGTTTTCTTCTTCGTTATGCTCATGTGCTGTTGTTTCATTGCTGTGCGGTTTTGTTTGCTCCCCCCCCCCCCCCCCCCCACATAAAAATTTGTACAGGACGATAATGTTCGTCATGGAGTCTCCTTGAGAACGTTGAGCCAGGTGCATTTGCTGACTGAAGAAAAACTTGAGGATTTCAAAACGTTTTGACAGAATCCCCCCTCCCTCCCCCGTCTTTCTCTCATGGAGAGAGGATCAGATTAAGGGCCAATTTCCGTTCTTTCCACGATTTTGCCCCCTGTACTTCTCCTACTCGTCCTTCCCACTCTGTGTGTGTGTGTGTGTGGTGCGCATGCGCACGCGCGCATGTGTGGTGTGTGTATGTCTGTGCGTGCGCGCGCATTTGTGTATTATGCGTGCGTTTGTGTACGTGCGTCCGTGTGTGTGTGTGTTGTGTGTGCGCGCGCGCGCGTGCGTGCGCGCGTGTGTGCGTGTGTGCGCGCGCACGTGCTCTCCCTTTTAAGTAAAGAGCCCGCACAGTTTTCTCTTCCCTCCCCTTTCAGGTAGAGTTATTAGGTTCTGCAAGCTCTACTCTGGACCTAAAGAGAAAGAAGAAAGGGGGGGGGGGGGGGGGGAGCAAGAGGGGGCAATATATCACAACGGTGTACGTGCGGAAGTCAAGAAAAAAAAAAAAAAAGGAACATGTTAGAATTGCTGGAGAACCAGGAAAGAGGGCGGGCATGAGCCAGAGAGAGAGAGAGAGAGAGAGAAGAGGGGGGGGGGGGGGGGGGGGGGGGGGGGGGGGGGGGGGGGGAGGGAGGGGTTGAACGGGAAGGAGAAGAGAGCTCTCCGAAAAGTGGCTGAGGGGAGGATGGACTTGAAGGAAGTGGATGTTGTTGGGGAGAGGGAGTAGGAAAAGGAGTGTGAGAGCAAAGAAAGCAGCAGCAACAACAACAAAAACTGTATCCTCACCGTCACTCTGCATTTTTATCACCACTCCCAAACCCTTCTGCATGTAGATAACCCGTGTGTGTGTGTGTGTGTGAGTGTGAGTGTGTGTGTGTGTGTACCTGCATAAAAGCGTTGTTCTCTGGACAGGAAGAAATAGCACTTTAGTACTACTACTGATGATGCTGATGGTGGTAATGATAATAATAAATGATGCTGATATGATGATGATGATAACGATGATGATAGGTTTATTGATAATGATCATCACCATCATCATCATTCATCCGTCATGTTTCATAGAATGAACTATTACGGCTTTTCGTTGCAGAAACTGTTAACTGAGTGTTGAACTCCGCCCTCCCCTCCTTGCCCCCCCCCCCCCCCCCCCCCCCCCCCCTCACCCCCGCAGTATAGTTGACATTGAACTACTGCTCAGCTTTCGATTCATTAGAGTAGGGGTTTGTCTACTCTTCCATTAGCAGTTTGCTGGAATCTCGTATTGTTGAAGTTGTTTGTTTACCTTTAAAAAAGAAATAGACCAAAAGCAGCGTTGCTTGTTTCCACAGTCTTTTCTTTTTACATTTAAGGAAAAAAAAACAAAAAGCTGGGTTACTAGGCCATCAAACAAATGGGACGAACATATGATGATGATATAGACGTTTGACGCTGGAGGTTGTCAACACAAACGGCAGACAAAGCCCACAATTAAAAACAAGAAAAAAAGATTATTGTCTTCGCTAGTTTTTTTTAATAGTTTTTTTTTTTAAAGGACGATCTCCTAGCTTGTTGAATTCGTTTTCTTTCATCTTTCTTTCTTCTTTCTTTTTCTTTCTTTCTTTTTTTTTTCTTTTCTTTTTTCTTTTCTTTTTTTTTCTTTTTCTTTCTTTCTTTCTTTGATTGCCCCTGGCTGGAACTTCCGAGTTCATCAAAGATGAAAATTCTGCGTATACGACTAGTTTTACTCCCGTGAAGGAAGCCACACTCCATCTTCGGCGTGACGTCTAAACACAACACCTGTGTGCGTATGTTTAACTGTGTGTTGTCCATCCCACCGGCACTCCGTAGCATTCTCTTCTCCGAGTGGTGGAATGACATTTAAGGTGCGTGCAAGGTTTTTGTTTCGTTTTTTTTTTTTTCGTTTTTTTTTCTTTTTTTTCCTTTTGTTTTTTGTAGTTTGTTTTTTTAATTCACGGTCCATGCGAAAGGGACCTTGGTTTGAAGTCTCGTGCGAAGTTCTAGAATGGAACTGGAGTCTACTAAGAGAGAAGACCTGAAACCAGTTGTCTGAAGCGAGAATCGAACACCGGCCCTTGGAACGAGAATCTAAAGCATCGAATTCACTGTGTGTGTGTGGTTTTTTTTTGGGTTTTTTTTTTGTCTTTGTGTAAGCGTGTAGTTTCTCTTGACTGTTGAAATCTTAAAGGTCGAAACGCGTCGCTTAGCAGTGTATTGTCGTGCGTTTGATCCGTTTGTTTTTTCAGACTGGTAAACCAACTCTTGCTGTTCTCGCTTCTCGTTAGAAAATTGCAGAAGAGTATTGTTTTGTTGGAGGCTTGATTGTTTTGTTGGAGGCTTTAGGCTTGATTTTTTTGTTGAGGCTTGATTGTTTTGTTGAGCTTGATTGTTTTGTTGAGGCTTGATTGTTTTGTTGGAAGCAAAGATTGTTTTGTTGAGGCTTGATTGTTTTATTGGAGGGTTGATTGTTTTGTTGGAAGCTTGATTGTTTTGTTGGAAGCTTGATTGTTTTGTTGGAAGCTTGATTGTTAGTTGGGAAGCTTGATTGTTTGTTGGAAGCTTGATTGTTTTGTTGGAAGTTTGATTGTTTTATTGGAAGCTTGATTGTTTTGTTGGAAGCTTGATTGTTTTGTTGGAGGCTTGATTGTTTTGTTGAGGCTTGATTGTTTTGTTTTGTTGGAGGCTTGATTGTTTTGTAGGAGGCTTAATTGTTTTTGTTGGAGGCTTGATTGTTTTTGTTGGAGGCTTGATGTTTTGTTGGAGGCTTGATTGTTTTGTTGGAGCTTGATTGTTTTATTGGAGGCTTGATTGTTTTGTTGGAGGCTTGATTGTTTATTGGAGGCTTGATTGTTTTGTTGGAGCTTGCTGATCACTCCTGCTGATTACTGGCCCCCCCCCCCCCCCCTTTTTTTTTTTTTTGAGCTTACAGGAAACTGCTGGTTAAAAACTGGATTGACATGTGTAATGGTATTTAGATGCCAATTTCGTGTGTGTGCGTGTGCGTGTGCGCGCGTGTGTGTTGTTACATCTGGATTTTCCGGCCAGTTTTAAGAAACATTTTAGAAACACGGCCCATTCATTAAGCGCACTCGATTCATTTTCTGCCCATATTTCATCGTTATTCGCCCCGGCCGTGAAACGGGTTTTTTTTTGTTTGTTTGTTTGTTTTTTTTTCTTTCCCAAACGGATTCTCGCAACAGCTCGGATTTGACCCTCACAAAGCACCATCTCCTTCGGGAGGAACGTATGAAGCAGCGAACGGGAAAAGTTTGCCTAAAGTATCAACAGGTGTTCGGTAGCCTTAAAAGTGCGCAGCGAAACCAAAGTCGTGTTGACTACGACCTCCAACTGGCTTCCAACATTTCTTCACACTGCCGACGGCTGATCGCCCGCCTGCCGGCAGTAATGCAATTTACACCAAACGTATGCGATGGAACCTTCATTCCGTTTTACTTTCTGTCAGAATGAAATCTCAATCTCACCTTCGATCACAAGATCGTTCGTTGTATTTATTTAAAAAAAAATAAAAAATACAGAGGTTCGCTTTCTTGCTTCAAAGCTTAGCAGTTGTGTCGGCGACATGAAGTGAAAATTCGATAGGAAAACTTTTTTTTTTTTAAAGAAGAAGAAAAAAAAAGAAGAAAAAGGACAGGGGTGTGAAACGGGCCTGGATGGTGGGGGAGGTGGGGAGGGGGCAAGTGAAAGGGAAAAAGGAGGGAGAGAGTGGGGAGGGGGGTGGGGTGGGAGCGATAACGATCCGATGCAACAAGATCTGGTGGTGGTGATCCCGCTGATGGGGGGTCAGTTTGCCCAACCGATGATTCACCTGAGTTTGAAGGCGCTAAATTTAGTACGCTATCGGCCCCGCTCTTGTGATCGATCAAAACCGCGTTAATCTGGGAACCGGGTTTGGCCCAAACAGTCTGGTGCCCCGGTCACCTACACAGACTGCGGTTTTAGGAGCGTTTTTTGTTTTTTTTTTTGTCCTCCAATTTTTTTGTTTGTTTTTGTCCTCCAACCTCCATTATTTTTCCACATCTTTTTTCAAGGTGTGTTTTTTTTTTTTGGGTGGGTGGGTTGGAGGTCCCCCATCCTCCCATTTTTTGCCCCCCACCCCCTTTTATCAACTGTCATACACCCTGCAAATCTGTATGTTATTTTAGCGTTTGATGCAGAACGCCTGGGTTTATTAATGTGATAATGTTTGGTGTACTGACACATTCATTCTCTTTGTTGTAACAAAGAAAAAGAAAATTAGAGAAAGAAGGAAGGAGAGGACAGACAGACAGACAGAGAAAAGAAAGGGGGAAAAAGGAAGGAAGAAAGTAAGAAGAGGAAGAACGAAGGAAGACAAAAACGAAAAAAAAAAAAAAATCGTAGCTGTGCAAAAGCGAACGAAATAACCGAAATAAATACACAGCTGTTTAGTGAATATGAAAGCACCGGATTTTAGGAGCGTTGGTGTGTGTATATAATGAGAAAGCACCATTTCTACTGAACAGTATACACTGGCTCCGGAGTGGCGTGGTACAACTGGATCGTTGGTAAACTTGGAAAAGAGATGAGGTGATGATGAACCTGAACCATCTATGCCAGGGATGAAGTGGGAAAGGGGCTTTTCACTTCTGCTTTTCCTTGCCACAGGTGAAACCGTTGTGGGCGAGTTTGCCCGTGAAACCGTTGTCGGCGAGTGTGCCCGTGCTGGGGTCGCCGGGGTAAGGGTGAGGATTACAGCGGGTGGCAGGCAGGCAGGCATGATCGAGTAGTTCCAACTGGCACGGCGCCATGTAATGCTCGTCCTCCTCCTGGGTCTTTTCTATTCTATTCTTTTCTTTCTTTCTTTCTTTCTTTTTTTAATCACCACCAGGGAGGTTATGCTTTTACCTGCGACCGTTTGTTTGTTTGTTTGTCTGTCAGCAAAATGGCATAAAGCTGTTGAACTTGATGGAAAGAACGCAGCCCGAAGACAAACTCATCAAACTGTGGTGCCGATCCGGATCGAGCGACGGACCCAGATCGGTTCAGTCCGCTCGGCAAGATTAGCACACATTGTCCATTGAACAGGAGCACTCGTGACCGTTGCAAAGTGTGTAGTACAGTCTTTTCATGGACTGTGAATGTTGATATTAGTATAAACGTTGGCAGTTCGCTATTTCCTCTCCTCTCTCTCTCTCTCTCTCTCTCTCTCCTCTCTCCCCTCCCCCCCCCCCCCCCCCCCCCCTTCGCAGTGTGTGTATGTGTGTTGTGTTGTGTTGTGTTGTGTTGTGTTCTGTTCGTGTGTGTGTGTGTTTCATGTATACGTCGAGGCGCTGAGGCAAAAAGCAGGCGAGCTTATAAATGGCAGATAACTGTTCACTGCAAGTGCAACTGCCGCTGCCCGTCAACGGAAGGGCAGTGAATCTGACAGTCACAAGACTTGACTATTTGTGGATAACGAGTGCAAAGATGAGTTGCATGATATCTTGAATTCTTTTTTTTTTCTTTTTTTGGGGGGGGGGGGGGGGGGGGGGGGGGGGGGGGGGGGGGGCAGTCAACTGTAGGCTTGGATATCTCCTCTCTCCCTTCCAGCCTTCATCTTCCCGTGCCAGTCAGTGAACCCCAACCCACCCTCACACCTTTTTCTTTCTTTTTTTTTTTTATTTTTTCTTCCCGTTACTGTCTTTTCTTTCGCTACTTCCTCGCTGCTCATTCTCGCATGCAGCGGCGCCTGCAACCACGCGCACGCATACATCCACGCATGCACACACACACAAGCGCACGCACGCACGCACGCAACGCGCGCACGCGCACCCTCGCACAACACGCACCACGCACGCGCGCGCGCGCGCATGCATGCACACGCCTATACACACAACGTACACACACATACACGTACACATACACGCACACGCACGCACGCACGCGCGAGTACTTTCGAGAAATAACGGCGACGCCAGTCAGAAAGCCTTGTGCTGTTGGGGAGCGAGTCGGCTGTAAATGTATGTATCTGTCGCTGAAGCAAGAAAAATGTGGATACAGGACATCAGCGATCATTTTCTTCCGTAATGTTTTTACGTTTCTGCCAATGTTCAAATGTT
>JAFLJL010018013.1:0-10000 GCA_018398815.1 Conus ventricosus
TACTGACCATCTGGTGCGGAACTGTCCTCTGTACACGGTTTTTGTTTTCCGCCACATGTGATTTCTTTCAGAACATATTCAGCCGCGTGGATCTTTCCAAACGGAGGACTTTGTCCGTCTGGATTAGGATTTCGTCAATTCAGCACATGTGTCAGAAAGTGAACGTGACGACTCCATGATAACGGCTAATATTTTCCTTCAACTGCCGACGCATGAAAACATCATTGCCAGTTGAACGGCACAAGTGCCGGGTTGTTGTATAATTGAGCAATTCCGGGGAAAAAAACGGGGGGGGGGGGGGGGGGGGGAGTGGGGGAGGGGGGTGGGGTGAAGAAGACGAGGAAGAGAGGAAAGGAAGGAAAAGGACAAAATGGAGGGGGGGAAAAAGAAACAGAAGCAGAACACAAACCAACCAGCGACAGCGACAAAAGAAAGACGGAAAACAGAGAGAGAGAGAGGAACGACGAATGCTTCAATTAATGAACCAAACCAGAGCTATTTCAAAACGCTGATGGCGGACGGGAGGAAAGGCAACATAGCGTTTTCCTTGTTGGCGAAAGAAGAAAGAAAGAAACTGGCTCTTCTCTCTGTTCGTCAAAAACGGGGAGTGGGGGGTTGGGTGGGGGTGGAGAGGGAGAGCAAGGTCTCTTCGTTGAACAGTCTGCTATACCGTCTCTCTCTCTCTCTCTCTCTCTCTCTCTCTCTCTCTCTCTCTCTCTCTCTCTCTCTCTCTCTCTGTGCCTCTGTCGCTGTTGTTCCCATCACCTTCATTCCTGGGTCTGAATGACAAGGCGCGGCAGGAGAGAATTCAGGGGACTGTCACCTCCCAGGGGGGAAAGGAAGGAAAACATGGAGAGAGAAAAGAGAGAGAGAGAGAGATGAGGGGAGAGAGAGAGAGAGAGAGGAGAGAGAGAGAGTGAGAGGAGAGAGAGAGAGACAGAGAGAGAGAGAGAGAGAAAGAGACAGAGCGAGAATGAGAGAGAGGAGGAGGAAGGGATGGAGAGCGGGGGGAGAGAGGGGCCAGAGAGAGATAGGGGAGAAAGGGAGGGAGAAAGGGAGAGAGATGGGGAAGAGGAGAGAGAGACAGAGACAGACAGAGAGACAGACACACAGACAGAGACACAGAGAGAGAGAGAGAGAGAGACTGACAGACAGACAGACAGACAGACAAAAAGAGAGAGACAGAGAGAGGAGAGAGAGAGAGGAGGAGAGAGAAAAGAGAGAGAGAGAGAGAGAGAGAGGGGGAGAGAGAGAGAGAGAGAGTGACAGACAGACAGAAAGAGAGAGAGAGAGAGGGGGGGGGGAGGGGAGGCAGTGAGGAGGGGGGTGGGTGGGTGAAACGATCGATGCTATGGCTAGGGATCAGGACGAAAGTCAGGTTTCTTCATCTTGTGTGGAATGGCGGCAGGCAGACTGTGACTCTCTCTTCGCACGCGTCCCCCCATTGTGCGTACATTATGCACGTGCCATGCTCGTTTTGGCACCGACTGCAAGAGAGAGTGAGAGAGAGAGAGAGAGAGAGAGAGAGAGAGAGAGAGAGAGGAGAGAGAGAGAGAGGAGAGAGAGAGAAGAGAGAGAGACAGAGACAAACAGATACACACACATACACACACAGAACAACACAGAAGAGACACAGAGAGAGAGAGAGAGAGAAGGGGAGAGAAAAAGAGACAGAGGCAGAGACAGAGAGACAGAGAGAGCGAGACAGACAGACAGACAGAGGTGGAAAGAAAGAGAGAGAGACAGTGTGTGTGTGTGTGTGTGTGTGTGTGTGTGTGTGTGTGTGTTGTGTGTGTGTGTGTGTGTGTGCGCGCGCGGGCGTGCGCACGCGTGTTCACACGTGCTAGTGTGCACGAGTGTATTTGCGCACTTTGTGTGTGTGTGTGTGTGTGTGTGTGTGTGTGTGGGGTGTGTGCGTGCGTGCGTGCGTGCGTGCGTGCGTGCGTGCGTGCGTGCGTGCGTGCGTGCGTGCGTGCGTGTGTGTGTGTGTGTGTGTGTGGGTCAGTACAACCGTGAGTTAATCTGACAATGAATTGGTTTCAGTCAGTGTGTGTGTGTGTGTGTGTGTGCGTGTGCGTGTGTGTGTGCGTGCGCGCGCCCGCACGCGCGCGTGCGTGCGTGTGTGTATGTGTGTTGCATCTGTGTATGTAATGTGGAGGAGAGACACGAGGGAGGAAAGGTGAGGGGTGCACCAGAGAAAGACAGACAGTCAGAGAGAGAGAGAGGGGGTGCATACCGAAAAAGTCAGACAGTCAGAGGAGAGAGAGAGAGAGAGAGAGAGAGAGAGAGAGAGAGAGAGAGAGAGAGAGAGAGAAGAGAGAGAGAGAGAGGACAGAGACAGACAGACAGACAGACAGACAGACAGACAGAGATTTAAAAAAAAGAAACGTAGACAGAATACAATTAATCTGATGTAAACTCATCCAATCTGAAAATGAAAGGGAGAGAAAATAAATAAATACATGAAGAAACGAATGAACTGGAGAAGAAAAGCAAAAAAACGAAACAAGCAAAGCAATCACATTCTTAACTACTCGCAAGACTACAAGAAGGCGACAACTCTTCTAATGGGAAAGACAAAAGAAAGAGGAGGGAAAAAAAAAGAAAAAAGACGAAGGAGGCATCGCGGCCATTCCTGTCACGTTTGCTGCAGTGCCCAAGATATGGCCAGCTCAGCACAGAGCTGGAAGGCTATGGCTCATCGCTCGCATCAGAAGCAACAACAACAAAAACCGCTGCTTTTTTTCCCTTTTTCTTTGCTTGTTTCTTTCTCTTTCTTTCTTTCTTTTCTTTCTTTCTTTCTCTCTTTCTTTCTTTCTCTCTTTCTTTCGTTTCTCTTTCTTTCTCTCTTTCTTTCTCTTTCTCTTTCTTTCTTTCTTTTTTTTTTTTCTCGTGAGAACAACGGCTCTCTTCCTGAAGGAAGTGTCCATGACAGTTTTCGCGAGAGATCACGACTCTGACTGATTTACGATTAGGGTTTTCATGCTCTTCTACACCTGATACCGAGCCCGCCAGATCGTTCCACCTGATACCGAGCCCGCCAGACCGTTCCACCCGATACCGAGCCCGCCAGATCGTTCCACCTGATACCGAGCCCGCCAGATCGTTCGTTAACATGAATTGGATGAGTCATGGAAAAAAGAGGAATTACGACTACAGAGGCAAGTTTTAAGTATCTATGAATATTGTCCACTGTCCAGCCCACTATACGGTTACGGGAGATGAACTACTGACATTGTATCAGCAGATATTCCCTTGATCTATCGTTCTAACATAAAGAAAACACATTCGAACTGAGTACTAATAAACTTAACTTATGAAAATAATAATTACGACCGAAAAAAAGTAACGAGAACTTATGCACGTATCTGTCATGTTAAAAAACAACAACACAGTAGTAATGAGTGAACAAAGATATAATCATAACTCGGAAAAATGTGACTGAAGGAAAAAAAAAGTAACTGTGACCCGCGAATATAGTAATTATACCCGAAGACAACATTAATCATAACTCATAAAACAGCACTTATGATTAAAGAAAAAAATATATAACTGATAAAGCAATAATCGTGATCAACGAAAAAGGTTACTATTACCCATGAAACCAGCAATTATGACGACAAAAAACCCATGCCTGATGAACATAATGATAATGAAGAGAAAAGCCTTTTGACCCATTAAAGCTGTAATCATCACTACAGATAAAAGAAAGTGACTGTCACTGACGAAACTAATAACTCTAAAAGGAAAAGAACTATACCCCCCCCCCCCCCAAAAAAAAAAAAAAAAAAAAAGCGGTCTATCTGTCTTTCTCTCAGTAATTCTGACAAAAGAACAACGTAACTATAACTCATGATATCTCATGTGCCTGTGCTATGACAAAAGAACAACGTAACTATAACTCATGATATCTCATGTGCCTGTGCTACGACAAAAGAACAACGTAACTATAACTCATGATATCTCATGTGCCTGTGCTATGACAAAAGAACAACGTAACTATAACTCATGATATCTCATGTGCCTGTGGATTGAAACATCGCACTGAAGACCAGAACGGTCGAGCGACCATACATGGATGACGGCCAGAAATAACGGCCATGACCATTGTCTTTCACTGGAATCGGCTTTGCCTGGTCATAAGGCTGACAATCCATTTTCCCATCTTTCTTTTGACTCAATGTCTACAGTTTGAACGGCGTCAAAGGCACCGATAGTTTTCATTGTTTTAATGGTCGTAAATACTGCTTGTATTCACACACACCATTGATAACGTCACATATATACACACACACACACACACACACACACACACACACACACACACACACACACACACAGGATTATCACCGTTTTTATGGTTTGTTTAAAAGAAAACCGGCATCTTTATTTTCTTTTGACTCTTGAACGCTGCCATACATGTGGTCCTGACGGTGTGCCCCAGGGCTGCCCATCTGACCCTTCACTTTAAGAGAGTGTAGTAGTATTCTGCGCAGCCGGCCAAGACTGGCAAAAGGCCAGTGGAGAATAGTGCTGACCTTTACAATCAGCATGGCGTCGCCCGTCGTGTTCCATTTAAAAAGAAAGGAAAGAAAGAAAGAAAGAAAAAATAAAAAGAAAAGAAAAGAAAGAAAAGGAAAAAAAAAAAGAAAAATCTTGTTCTGCAAAATATGGAGCCATAAACTTTCTCCCGCGTCACCCACTTTCGTTATACGCGTTCATTCCTTTTTACTTTATCATATACGCACACCTGTGGTCTTACATTGTGGCAGATGGTGCAGCGTGTATGGACTAACCTGCACACAGTGGGGTTCTTCAGTGGCATGATCGATATCTTAGAGCCTGCTCTCCACGCTCAAGCCTCAGACTGCCTGGTGTAAGCCATAACACCACAGAGATGGGCGTTTGGTCCTCAGACTGCCTCTGGTGTAAGCCATAACACCACAGAGATGGGCGTTTGGTTCCTAGTATGATGGTAATCGCAACAAAAGTGACCAGCAAACTATGCAACAACAACAACAACAACAACAACAACAAAAACAAACAAAACAAACAAACACAACGAAAACAACGGCCCATGGAGGAAAGATATCTGTTTTGATAACAAGAACAAGATCACGTTCTACTGCCAGGTCAAAGCCAGATGTTTTGTGGGTAAGAATAAGATAATGTTGCTTATAGTCCAACCGTGGGTGAGATCAAAGTGGTGGTGACTGCCAGGTCAAAGCCAGATGTTTTGTGGGTAAGAATAAGATAATGTTGCTTATAGTCCAACGTGGGTGAGATCAAAGTGGTGGTGACTGCCAGGTCAAAGCCAGATGTTTTGTGGGTCACACGGCTGATCAGGCCAAAGTGGTGGTGACTGCTTCCAAAATTGCAGCACCTTTTGACACAAAAGCAATGTCATAAATAACGTCGTGCATTCGGCTCTTATCTGTATGTCTCCAGACATTGAACCACAGTAGGACATAGCGGGCAAACTGGGGATGCGGGCAGTCACAGTAAGCTCTAGTGGCAAATTATTTTTGCAACTTTCTCTCTATCAAAGCACTGCGCCGTCAGCCAGTTTACAGTTACTAAGACAAGTGTAGCGCCACTTCTGTGCAACTTTCTCTCTATCAAAGCACTGCGCCGTCAGCCAATTTACAGTCACTAAGACAAGTGTAGCGCCACTTCTGTGCAATCTCTCTCTCTCTATCAAAGCACTGCGCCGTCAGCCAATTTACAGTCACTAAGACAAGTGTAGCGCCACTTCTGTGAAACTCTCTCTATCAAAGCACTGCGCCGTCAGCCAATTTACAGTCACTAAGACAAGTGTAGCGCCACGTCTGTGCAACTCTCTCTCTATCAAAGCACTCCGTCAGCCAGTTTACAGTTACTGAGACAAGTGTAGCGCCACTTCTGTGCAACTCTCTCTCTATCAAAGCACTCCGTCAGCCAATTTACAGTCACTAAGACAAGTGTAGCGCCACTTCTGTGCAACTCTCTCTCTATCAAAGCACTGCGCCGTCAGCCAATTTACAGTCACTAAGACAAGTGTAGCGCCACTTCTGTGCAACTCTCTCTCTATCAAAGCACTGCGCCGTCAGCCAGTTTACAGTTACTAAGACAAGTGTAGCGCCACTTCTGTGCAACTCTCTCTCTATCAAAGCACTGCGCCGTCAGCCAATTTACAGTCACTAAGACAAGTGTAGCGCCACTTCTGTGGAACTCTCTCTCTATCAAAGCACTGCGCCGTCAGCCAATTTACAGTCACTAAGACAAGTGTAGCGCCACTTCTGTGGAACTCTCTCTCTATCAAAGCACTGCGCCGTCAGCCAATTTACAGTCACCAAGACAAGTGTAGCGCCACTTCTGTGCATACACAGCAGGAGTTGTTTTAGTGTAAAGTGAAGGGGAACAACTATGGCATCTTTTTACTATTATTGTTATCACCATTTTTATTATTATCATCATTATTATTATTAATACTTTTATAGCGCCTATTCGCGGCTAAAGACCAAGCACTAGCGCTTTACAATCCGCACTCGTTTAGACAACGGGCTGCCTACCTGGGTAATGTCGACTGAAGAGCTGCCAGCTAGCACTTCATTCAGTTGTTTCCCGTGTCAATATCGTTCACTCAGTTTCCTGACTTCCTTCATTCTTTCCATTTCTCACGCAGAGTGCATGCGATGTGTAACGTGTCATCCATACCAACGGCCAAACTGGCCTACTCTTCCGAAAGTTAGTGATGGGATTTTACGTGTGTGCAAGATGTTGTGCATGCGTTTCACACACGGAACCTCGGTTTATTGTCCCATTCGAAGGACTGTAGGGAAATGGCAGTCAGAACCAATATGAACTCCGTGGGGAAAACCCCCCTGTACCGAAACGGCCCGGCGGAGATTCGAACCCGCAACCCCTGGATCACCAGGATTACGAGTCCGGCGCTCTAACCACAGAGCTATTGCGCTTTGACAGACCAGACGAAGGACGAACAACATCACACTTCACAAGGCATGGAGTCCAAAGGGTTCCAAAGGAAGTACCGTCAGGCACAGTGAGCCAAGCAGTCCGGTGGGAACAGTGAAGCCAAAATGGCAGAACAGTTATCGTTCAAGAAAATAGCCGGAAGAGATGTTTTAGACTGAGACATGAAGGCTGAATTTGTCCCTTTTGTACGGCGGAATAATAATAATTTTTCTTTTAAGACAAAAAATGACTTAGAAATAAATCAATGGGAGAACACTCGTTTCAACTCATAACTGTAAATCATTGTTTTAAGACAATGAGAAAAACTTCTGATGCAGCCAAACGACGGACAAAAAAAAAACGATTGAAAAAGCTCTTTCATTGTGTGATAAGGAAAGGCAAAAAGAAAACACACACACAAAAGTACAACAAGACATAAACAAATGAAAAAAGAAAATATTTAGCTGTAGCGTTACGACTGAAAGCTGGCTTTTAAATCATAATCATTTAAAGAGCAATTGTTTGAGTATGACGATAGAGAATCATGTTTCAGCAGTATAGAGACAGAAAGCTGGTTTTAAATCATAATCATTTTAAAGAGCAATTGTTTGAGTATGACGATAGAGAATCATTGTTTCAGCATTATATAGACAGAAAGCTGGTTTTTAAATCATAATCATTTTAAAGAGCAATTGTTTGAGTATGACGATAGAGAATCATTGTTTCAGCAGTATAGAGACAGAAAGCGGTTTTTAAATCATTTTAAAGAGCAATTGTTTGAGTATGACGATAGAGAATCATTGTTTCAGCAGTATAGAGACAGAAAGCTGTTTTTTAAATCATTTTAAAGAGCAATTGTTTGAGTATGACGATAGAGAATCATTGTTTCAGCAGTATAGAGACAGAAAGCTGGTTTTTAAATCATTTTAAAGAGCAATTGTTTGAGTATGACGATAGAGAATCATTGTTTCAGCAGTATAGAGACAGAAAGCTGGTTTTTAAATCATTTTAAAGAGCAATTGTTTGAGTAGGACGATAGAGAATCATTGTTTCAGCAGTATAGAGACAGAAAGTGGTTTTTAAATCATTTTAAAGAGCAATTGTTTGAGTATGACGATAGAGAATCATTGTTTCAGCAGTATAGAGACAGAAAGCTGGTTTTTAAATCATTTTAAAGAGCAATTGTTTGAGTAGGACGATAGAGAATCATTGTTTCAGCAGTATAGAGACAGAAAGCTGGTTTTTAAATCATTTTAAAGAGCAATTGTTTGAGTAGGACGATAGAGAATCATTGTTTCAGCAGTATAGAGACAGAAAGCTGGTTTTTAAATCATTTTAAAGAGCAATTGTTTGAGTAGGACGATAGAGAATCATTGTTTCAGCAGTATAGAGACAGAAAGCTGGTTTTTAAATCATTTTTAAAGAGCAATTGTTTGAGTATGACGATAGAGAATCATTGTTTCAGCAGTATAGAGACAGAAAGCTGGTTTTTAAATCATTTTAAAGAGCAATTGTTTGAGTATGACGATAGAGAATCATTGTTTCAGCAGTATAGAGACAGAAAGCTGTTTTTAAATCATTTTAAAGAGCAATTGTTTGAGTATGACGATAGAGAATCATTGTTTCAGCAGTATAGAGACAGAAAGCTGGTTGTTAAATCATTTTAAAGAGCAATTGTTTGAGTAGGACGATAGAGAATCATTGTTTCAGCAGTATAGAGACAGAAAGCTGGTTTTTAAATCATTGTAAAGAGCAATTGTTTGAGTATGACGATAGAGAATCATTGTTTCAGCAGTATAGAGACAGAAAGCTGGTTTTTAAATCATTTAAAGAGCAATTGTTTGAGTATGACGATAGAGAATCATTGTTTCAGCAGTATAGAGACAGAAAGCTGGTTTTTAAATCATTGTAAAGAGCAATTGTTTGAGTATGACGATAGAGAATCATTGTTTCAGCAGTATAGAGACAGAAAGCTGGTTTTTAAATCATTTAAAAGAGCAATTGTTTGAGTATGACGATAGAGAATCATTGTTTTCAGCAGTATAGAGACAGAAAGCTGGTTTTTAAATCATTGTAAAGAGCAATTGTTTGAGTATGACGATAGAGAATCATTGTTTCAGCAGTATAGAGACAGAAAGCTGGTTTTTTAAATCATTTTAAAGAGCAATTGTTTGAGTATGACGATAGAGAATCATTGTTTCAGCAGTATAGAGACAGAAAGCTGGTTTTTTAAATCATTGTAAAGAGCAATTGTTTGAGTATGACGATAGAGAATCATTGTTTCAGCAGTATAGAGACAGAAAGCTGGTTTTTAAATCATTTTAAAGAGCAATTGTTTGAGTATGACGATAGAGAATCATTGTTTCAGCAGTATAGAGACAGAAAGCTGGTTTTTAAATCATTTTAAAGAGCAATTGTTTGAGTATGACGATGAGAATCATTGTTTCAGCAGTATAGAGACAGAAAGCTGGTTTTTTAAATCATTTTAAAGAGCAATTGTTTGAGTATGACGATAGAGAATCATTGTTTCAGCAGTATAGAGACAGAAAGCTGGTTTTTAAATCATTTTTAAAGAGCAATTGTTTGAGTATGGACGATAGAGAATCATTGTTTCAGCAGTATAGAGACAGAAAGCTGGTTTTTAAATCATTGTAAAGAGCAATTGTTTGAGTATGACGATAGAGAATCATTGTTTCAGCAGTATAGAGACAGAAAGCTGGTTTTTAAATCATTGTAAAGAGCAATTGTTTGAGTATGACGATAGAGAATCATTGTTTCAGCAGTATATAGACAGAAAGCTGGTTTTTAAATCATTTTAAAGAGCAATTGTTTGAGTATGACGATAGAGAATCATTGTTTCAGCAGTATAGAGACAGAAAGCTGGTTTTTAAATCATTGTAAAGAGCAATTGTTTGAGTATGACGATAGAGAATCATTGTTTCAGCAGTATAGAGACAGAAAGCTGGTTTTTAAATCATTTTAAAGAGCAATTGTTTGAGTATGACGATAGAGAATCATTGTTTCAGCAGTATAGAGACAGAAAGCT
>JAFLJL010018015.1:0-13340 GCA_018398815.1 Conus ventricosus
AGGGCTGCATCGTGCAAGTCCCAACACTCTAAAAGAACATGTTTCATTGTGAGTGGCGCATGACATGGAATGCACCACGGAGCTTCTTCACTCTTTAAAAGGTAGGCATGGGTAAAATACGAATGGCCGGTGTGCAGCCGGCACAGAACCGTTTCCTCTTTATGACCTCCCGACGTAGATGGGAGGAAGTCCTTAAGGTTTGGACGGATCTGAAAGAGTTTGTTACTCGTCTGTGTGTTCCAATCCTCCTGCCAGAGGTCTCTCACATAATCGTTAATTTTGGGTTTCACATCTGAGCAGGGGATATAAGTGTTGGACAGTTTCTCTCTTGTGGCGTTCTTGGCTAAACGATCAACCATTTCGTTCCCGCCGATGCCAACATGACCAGGAACCCAAGCAAGAGTAATGTTGTAACCGTCCGCCTTCAACTTGCTAAAAAGTTTTAAAAAAAGTAAAAGTTCTGGATGCTGAAGGTTGCGGCCAGCTATGGCCTCCAAAGCTGACAGCGAACCCGACAGAACCAGAAAGTCCCTCTTCGAAGAATGGGAGATTATCTTCAAAGCCAGTACCAGAGCAGTAAGTTCAGCAGAATAGACAGAAGCATCGAATGTATATGTTCCAACAGTATCTGAGAAGGAGCCCCAGGGCAGTAGGCTGCACAGGCCACTCCATCTTCAGACTTGGAACCGTCAGTGAAAACTTTTTGACAGGATGGGAATTTGGAACAGAGGTCAGCATACAATGCCTTGTATGCCAAAGAGCTGGTAGACTCTTTGCGAAAAGCTGCAAGATCAAAACAAATCTCTGGTGTGAAAAAGGTCCACGGAGGTTGATCCGGAAACTTGGAAAAATCGGACACAACTCCTAGGTCTAGACCTGCATTCCGCACGTGAGGCCGCATACGAAGACCAAACGGCGGAATACATTTCGGGTTGTTTTCAAACTTACTTTGGAACGGAGGGTCAAAGACACAGTCATAGGCAGGATTCTGCGGTTTTGAGAACAGTCGGATATATAATTCAAAGACAGTTTCAGCCTGCGGTTAGACAGTGAAGGTTCACCCACCTCTGCGTACAGGCTGTACACAGGGGTGGTGCGGAACGCTCCAAGACAGAGACGAAGCCCTTGATGGTGGATAGGGTCCAAGAGTTTGAGGTAAGATGATCTTGCGGAGCCGTACACAGCACAACCGTAGTCCAGTTTGGAACGGACCAGGGCTCTGTAGAGGTGCAACAAAGTTTTCTTATCAGCACCCAGTCGGTGTGGCTACGACCGCAGAATATTCAGTGCCTTCTGGCAAGCAGTTTTGAGGTTTTTAATATGGCTGAGAAAGTTAGGTTTTTGGTCAAAAATGACTCCCAGAAATTTGGCCTCTTTAACAGCTGGAATGGGAGATTTCCCTACTTGAAGTTCAGGATCTGGAAAAAACTGACGGAAATTATGGAAGTGAATACACTGCGTCTTTGTTGGAGAAAAGGTGAAACCGTTTTCATCAGCCCACTGATGGATTTTATCTACGCAAAGCTGGAGCCTGCGCTGGACACTCGGGTACAGGCTTCCAGTTGCATAGACAGCGAAATCATCCACAAACAATGAGCAGTCTGAACCCTGCTGAACTGATTGAACAATGTTGTTGATTTTAATACTAAAGAGGGCAGGAGACAGTATGCTCCCCTGTGGAACACCCAACTCCTGCTCATGGACATCAGAGAGAGTAGTGCCAACCCGGACCTGAAACTGTCGTTCCGCCAAAAAATTTTGAATGAAAAGCGGAAGATGACCTCGAAAACCCAGATCATGGAGATCATGAAGTAATCCCCGACTTCCAGGTGGTATCGTAGGCCTTCTCCAAGTCAAAGAAAATTGCCACTGCATGCTGTCTGTTCAAAAAGGCGTTCCGAAGTGTAGATTCCAGACGAATCAAATGGTCAACGGTAGTCCGATGTTTGCGGAAACCACACTGTTCTTTCGCCAAAAGGCCATCGGTTTCCAGTTTCCACATGAGCCTAGCATTGACCATTTTCTCCATCAATTTGCAGACACTGCTGGTCAAAGCTATGGGACGGTAGTTTGATGGATTAGAAAGATCTTTTCCAGGTTTGGGGATGGGAATAATGAGGGCTTTCCGCCAAGAGGGTGGAAAGAAACCTGTAGTCCACACATGGTTGTATACCTGTAGCAGTATGTTCAGACCTTCTTGCGGAAGATGTTTCAACAGTTGATAATGAATTTCATCCATACCTGGAGAGGAATCGCTGCAAGAGAGTAAGGCAGATTTCAGCTCGTTTAACGTGAAAGGAAGATTGTAGTCTTCCATATTGTCTGACGAAAAGTTGCAGGGTATTTTTCTTTAAGGGCTTTGTTTTTGACAAAAGTGGCTGATTTGTTAGAAGAGGAGGAATTCTTTTCAATGGTTGAAGCCAGCAGATTAGCAACTGCTTTTTTGTCTGTTATTAAAGAGTCAGAAAATTTGAGATGGTTCACAGTGGGACAGGTGTTCTTCCCTTTGATTTTTTTAATGATGTTCCACACTTTTTTCTTGGAAGTTTTCGATGTCAGCCTGGAGCAGAAACTTCTCCAGGACCGACGTTTACTGATTTTAAAAGTGTGTCTAGATTTGGCACGGAGTTTTTGATGGGCTCGAGCGTTGGGACCCGAAGGTCGTTGGTATACCCGACGCTGAGCCCGTTTTCGAACTTTGGAAATTTGTTGGCAGTCTGAATCAAACCAGGGTGTTTTTGGCATTTGAAGTTTATCGGAAGACACTGGAATACAAGCTTTAGCATACTTGATTACAGTGTTAGTCAGTGATTCTGCTGGGTCCGGACTCTGAAGAAAATCAGCGTCCTGGAATGCCTTAGAAATAGTGGCTGCAAATAGATCCCAGTTTGCTTTCTTATAATTTAAATGTTGAGAGACAGAGACGTGTTCACTTCAGTTATTACAGGTTGTAGAAGGACAGGGAAATGGTCACTTCCGTGCAGATCGTCATGGACAGACCACTCATAGTCCAGGACCAGCGAGGGGTCACAAACCGACAAATCTAAACACGAAGTGAACCTGTGGAAGAGTGGAGGTAAGTTGCGGATCCGTCGTTCAGACAACACAAATCCAAATCCGAAAGGACATCCTCAATTAGCAGACTTCTGGATGACGAACTGACACTACCCCAAAGAGGATTGTGACCGTTAAAGTCACCCAACAGCAAAAAAGGTCGAGGAAGTTCACCTATCAGACTGACAAGGTCCTGACGACAAACCGGGACAGAAGGAGGTAGATAAAGGGGAAAAGATTGTCACAGTCTTGTGGAGCGTGACTCTCGCAGCTACAACCTGAAGGGAGGTAGACAGAGCGACAGGACTATACAGCAGAGTTTTGTGTATGAGAAGGGCAACACCGCCCGACAGTCCCAACGTGGATGGTTGTGCAGGTTTTGAAAGAATAGTAAAGCCAGAAAGAGTAAAGGTCTTCTGGCTTTGAATTTGAGTTTCCTGAAGAGCCACGACGGAAGGTTTTATAGATTGACACAGAAGCTGCAGCTCCTCAAAGTTGGAATATAGTCCACGGATATTCCAATGGATATATGTACTATCCATGGTGCAGAGGGAGAAAAGGAGAGACATCAGGTCATCTCCTCATCAACATCTGTGTCCAATGGAGTGAATTTATTTTTAGTTTCACTGGACTGTGTTGGTCTTCAGACCTGCTGGCAGACTTGCCAACAGGTGAAGAAGTCTGGATTTGGGAGACGGTGGAGGTTTCTTCCTCATCTCCACCATCTCCACGCTGGGTTCAACTCCCTTGCCCGCACGGGCACTGGACAGAGGAGTTCGAGGGGGAATTGCTGGTTTTTTAATCTGCCCAGCAGCAGATGTTGTAGACTGCTGGGCAGTCTGAGGGGTGGCGGATTTTTTGCCTCCACCAGGGGCAAGTCACTTTGGGTTGGAAGGTGGTGGACCTGCTTCCACCTGAGTTGACAGTTCTTCCTTGCAATGTCTTAGAAAACGTAAAGTCATCAGTCTGGCAGCAGACTGACCGAGTAGGAACTGTTGGAACTTTCTTAACTGCTGAAGCATACGAAGAAGCTGTCGGCGTCTGACTGCCCACAACCTGTTTCCGGGCTTCAAAAAAGGAGATCTTCTTTTCTGTTTTAACTCTTTGTATTGCGGATTCCTGGATCCAAAGAGGACAGTTTCGTGAAGAGGAGGGATGGTCGCCACCGCAGTTTGCACAATGTGCCGGATCTTTACACGGCCCATCATGGGTTGCCTTGCAGCAAATACCGCACACCTCCTGCCCAGAACAACGGTCTCTGACATGGCCAAACTTCTGGCACCTGAAGCACCTCAACGGGACGGAACATATAACTGAACCCGGACAATCAGGTAGCCGACTTTGATGACCGGAGGCAGCACAGGGTTGCAGAAGGTCAGAAAGAGGGTGTTGGTGGCCACTCTTTCTGCACCCTTCTTTACTGTCACCCTGCGCACCTCCGTCACACCCTGGGGACGCCAGCTCCGTTTTGATCTCTGCCTCTGAAACACCTGATAAATCCTGCAGCGAATCACTCCTTTCGATGAATTTAACTGTTTGTGGGGAGTCACCCTGATCTCCCTGTCCACTAATTTTGTTGCCTTCAGCAGCTGTTCAGATTGTTTTTGTGATTTACATTGAATTAGGAACGAGCCGTTCCTCAACCTCTTGATGGACCGAGGGTCACCTGCTAAAGCTTGAAAGCCCTTCTGTATGGCGAAAGGGCTCAGAGCTGAAAGGGGTCTTTCCTGCTCCCTCCTTCCATCACGAGCCAGGAAGCCCAGAATCCTGTCCTCTGTCGTACCTCCGTATCCGAATTGCTATCTGAATCAAAATTCCCTGAAATAGGGGATGGGGGGGAAGTTTTTAGAAAAAGCCATATTTATTGTATTATTTTTCATCTCCCCCTTACCCACCCACCTTGGAGTCCAACTAAGGGGCCAGGGCCAAGAAACCAATGTCTTGACCCCTTCCAGGCTTCGGGAGAGATATACGACAAACAGAAGCCACCAACCCTATCCCCCCTGATCATGCTCAACTCCCGGGAACAGAGAGCTGAGCACTGCAGGGGTTTACTTGGCCAGCAGGGGAACTGTCTGTCTTGACCCAGCCCCAAGAAGGGGAGCCGATTAGTACACCCGGGCCAAAGTGTACTTCCTGTCTAGGAGAGGTCCGAGCCAAAGTGATGTGTTGAGAGCGCTGGCCCTCTCAATCACCAGGATCTCATTCCCCTCCGACACAGGTCGCACCGCACGGCAAACGCGGCGGATCTTAAGGAGACCACAGAGAGAAAAGGAGTGTGGAAAAGAAGAATTGAAGGGGAGACGAAGATAGAAAAGGGCCAAATAAGGAAGGCAGAAAACAAGAAAAGGAGAAAGGCGGGTTACTCTTAGTCAGGATCCTCACCTTAGCCTATCTGACATGGGAAGCCCTACCAGGGGCATCAACTCCTTACCACGTTACGCTTAGGCCAGGCAGCATCTCAACTTCACAGGCCTAGAAGCAGTTGGAAAAACCAGCCTATCTCCAAGTATTGATGCCCCCGCCAGCAAAGCCTAAGGGATCACTGGACCGTGCAAGCCCTCCGACCACGACAAGGTCGCAACCCCCGGAGGGGTCTTATGCATGTTGCAGTGTATAGCACTAGGTATGGCTTAAATAGAATGGTGAGAGGGAACACTAAATAAATCGCTGCTTATTTATAAAACAAATATTCACTTTCTAAACCAGTGGCCTAACTATTGAAATTCTAATAATGATATGGAAAAAAAATCATATAAAAAAAAAATAAAAAAATCGGAAGACAAGGTGGGAGTAATCAGACAAAGGATCAAAAATCCAACGATCACAAGTATCAAAAAAAACCACGAACAACAAAAAGAAAATGATTTGCAAATAGATTACAAATTAATCTGTGTAATTTTCACACAGTACAAGGTGAAAACCTATAGAGTATTTCAAAGACAAAAACAAGGAAAAACAACGGGAACAATATCAAGAAACGTTTGTACGAAATCACAATCAATCTGAACCCTCTTATGAGTAGGCAACTGCATCACACACCATGCTCTCTCTCTCCTCTCTCTCTCTCTCTCTCTCTCTCTCTCTCTCTCTCTTCAGCGCCCCCTCCCTCTTCATCCCTCCTTCTCTCCTCTCTCTCTCTCTCTCTCTCTCTCTCTCACTCCCTCTACCCCCCCCCCCCCCCCCCCCCCCCCTATGACCTCCCCCCTCTCACCGCCTTCACACACATACATACACACGTGTTCATCCACCACGCAAACAACGATGCAACAGGATTGTTCAAACCAGTAAAAGGCATGCCATGAATACAATAATAATGAATACAATAATAGGCGCTTGACACTGCTTAATGTAATGCATTAACATATACATTCACAATGGACGATTATGTTGAATGTTCAACATGTGGGATGTCATCATGTTCAGCCAGTGCAAATAACGGGTCATGTCGTTTGTGGGAAACATGGGCTGGGTACTGGACATTGAGTTCAGTTCCCGCTGGGCAAAGAAGACATCCGGGTTCCGATCGTAGTACGGTGACCCTGACTCTATGTCAGGATGTACACGGGGGTTAGGCAGTCTGTGTGGGGGTGGGTTAGGATGAAGCATTGGTTCTGGCTGAAAGCATCGATTCTGATCATTAGGTTGCCTCACCAAAGAAGGGAAATGCTGCATGGACTGTAAAGGGGGTATGGCACGGTTTCTAACCTGGCCATTGTTGCAGCCAGGATCCTGTTGGCGTGGGAAGTCGGAACGGTGGACAGGGGCATAGCTAGAGGCCTGGTTTGGGCCCTCTGTGTTAAAAGGAGATTGACAATGTGAAAAGTAACCACGCTGGCTAACATTACCTATAGGAGTAGAAGGGTTATTTGACAAACGGGCATCAGGAGCATTCTCATGGTTAGCTTGTGAGGAATAGTTGGAAGGGTAAGCATACCAGGTATCACGGAAGCTGGGGACAGGCTGGGAGGTATGAGGAATACCGTGAGGAGCGGAGTGAAACTGCTGGTTGGGAGACATGTTAGAAAGGATAGCATCGTTAAATCTGACATTGCCAGCATTGAATCTGAAATGAAAATCCGTGAATATTTGTTCCCTCCCTGCCGACCGTTTGGCAAATCCCGCTCTGTCTGGTGACCTCTGCGCTGTGGCAGTGTGTCTACCAGCCAGTCCAAGACAGTGCTCTTGAATTTAGAGGCTAGCTGAGCTGTACCCTTAAAACTGGGGTGGGTGAAGTCTTTGTACATGGCCAGCTTAGGAGCACCAGAAGCGGCAATAAATGTATCAGTGTTGTCTATGAAAGTAGCTTCAGACTGGAAACAAGCTTCTCTAAGATTTCGGTTTGTGGGGAAAACAGAATTATTCAAATTGTGTCTGCCCTTTGCTGGAATTAAGGAGCTGAATGCTATTTTTGAAGTAGGAAAAGCTTGATGACACAGGTTAATCAACTGTGTCCAGTGTTGAACTGTGACCTGTCCTGACGGGCAGTCATTTATGCCAACATGAACGATTAGGGCTTTGACTTTGTGATTAGCTGGTTGACGGATAAGCCAATGCTCTAAGTCAAGGGTTGAAATTCCTGACACACAGATTTTAAACATATTATATGAGCGTAACGCTAGTCTCTTGGGGTCCAGGTACTGCAAGACAGAATCACCAATTAAGAGCGCAGACACTTGATCATTCACAGATATAGAACTTAAGATATCACGGGGAGAGAGTTTGAGTCTTGTTTTATCGGATTGAGAGTTAACATTGTCTGCTTTAGCTTTCTGCTGATGTTGAGAATACATGTCACTGGATGTATTTTCACATAACTCACTACTAGACAAAGGAGCAAAAACATTACTGACAGGAATGGAATAGTCAGTCATAAGATGAGCAGACGAGGAAGCGTCATCACAAACGTCAGGTTTGGCAGGAAGGGCTGCTGAATCAGAGAGTGAGGCACTGGGTGTGTTGAATTCAGTGGGTATAGTGCCTTCATTAGCAGGATCTGTGAGCGTGGGGGACTTGACAGGATGTGAGGAAGGCTCCCCACTCTCCACACAGCTGCTGTCACTGCCATGAACAGTTGATTGCTGAGCTGGCCGTGGGTTAGCAGGTTTGGCGAGATGGCATTCCGTATTATTCAGGCTGTCAGTCGGAGAAGTCGGCTGAGAAACTGACGGATGAACAGGTTTAGCTGTGTCGTCTGCACTCCCTGAGACCGCTTCTTTGATGCTGAACTGCGCGCTGGTGTCAACTGTTGACTTCGTGGATTTTACTTGTTTAAGTTCTGAACGGAGGTTGCCAAGTTGGGATTTAAGCCATTTGTTTTCTTTCGTTAAAACATTAACGGAGTCCTTCAACTGGAAAATTGTGATTTCTAAGTCATCGATTCTTGAGTTGAAGGAATCCCTATCAGATTTAATATGGGATTTTAGTTCATTTTTTGTCGCCGTTTTTGCATCCTCAATCAATGAGAAAAACACATTTTTCATGTCTTGCTGGGAAGCATCTAGATCATCCACTTCTTCTTTCAGCTGGTGAAATTCTTGTCTGTACAAGTGGACAGAGGAACGCGAAACTTTGTTTTGGTTTTGTCTGAGACAAAGAGTCCGTCTGCGAAGTCTTTTACTTCTAGGTCCTAGAGGTGTTGCCTTGAATGTCTTTGACTTTGTCTCGGTGGAAGATAGTAGCGCTGATGCGGAGGGGTAGGTGTGTGCAGCACAACTTGCTGAGGGGTGCACTGACAGGGACTCATCAGGTGAAGGTCACTGACGGACACCGGTGGTGATGTTTCCTGTTCTGTGACTGCTCTTTGGTCTCCACAGGGACTTGATCCATCCTGGGGGTCTGTCACCGCTGCAGGTTCCCAGTGAGGGTCCATTGTGGAGGTGGTCAGGGACACGGGGTCAAGGGGATAAACAAAAGTAAGAGGAACGTGAAGAGTGGAGGAAGTCAAGCTGTCGAGGTCCTTGTTCAGCAGAAATGCACTGACGATATGTTTTAGTTTTTCACACTCCTCAAGATCCCAGAGGGAGCAATCTCCTTCCTTGACACACCAGTGTGCCCGAGTCTTGATCAGTCACAAAATAAAGAGTAATAGTAATTCTTTTTGTTGATTTCCAAAAAAGACGTATGGTGGTTTTAGCTAGAGCAGTGGGGAGATCAGTGATCCAGTGTAAGGAAGGAAATGATAATATCTGATCGTTTCGATTGTAATCAGTCACTTGTAGTTTAAAAGGAGCTGTCAGAGATCGCTGAGTAACGATATAGAAGAACATTTCGCCAAACACATAATTCCTGTACACCGCACCAAAAACGTTTTTGTATTATGTCAGCGGTGTGAAGAAGTTTCTTTTCGTTTCAAATTTCATTGTTTTCATGTGCCTGTGGGTTTTCGTTCACGAGCGTTTGTTCTGACATCATGCAGTTCAAAAACACAGAATCACTACGCACATACGCACATGTGTCAGCAGTGCCATACTCATGGACTTTAGACACGGAGCATCGTTTCACAGAACAGTGTTCAACATCCAACGACGGTCATGGCAGGGCACAACTATTTTCCCAGGTACGCACGTGCACCACACTTCTTTGCCGGGGATTTGAAAATAGAATCGACTGATCGTTCACATCATCTGAATTTAGTATAAAAAACGAAAAAGCAATTAACACAAAATCCAAAAACGATCAGCAAGAATTAACACCACCAACTAATGGACAGTACCTTCATACAACTTCCTGCCAAAAATTTCACACATATGTCATCTGGAAGTTGAACAACTTTCATTTTTTAGGAGAGCACGAAAAGAGCGACTTCCTTTGGCAGTGTCTCCTGTGTGTGTTTTTTGAGGTGTGTGTGTGTGTGTGTGTGTGTGTGTGGTGGGGGGTGTGGTGTGGTGGTGGGGGGGGGGGGGGTGTTCACCTCTCTCTGCCATCACTGATCACAGGGCAGACAGTTGAAGCCATACCTTATCCTGTAACAGCTACAGTCAAAAAAAAGGGGAGGTGTGTGTGTGTGTGTGTGTGTGTGTGTGGTGGGGGGGGGGGGTGAGGGGGGGGGTGTTCACCTCTTTCTGCCATCACTGATCACAGGGCAGACAGTTGAAGCCATACCTTATCCTGTAACAGCTACAGTCAAAAAAAGGGGAGGTGGGGGGGGGGGGGGTTCACTTCTCTCTGCCATCACTGATCACAGGGCAGACAGTTGAAGCCATATCTTATCCTGTAACAGCTACAGTCAAAAAAGGGGAGGTGTGTGTGTGTTCACCTCTCTCTGCCATCACTGATCACAGGGCAGACAGTTGAAGCCATACCTTATCCTGTAACAGCTACAGTCAAAAAAAGGGGAGGTGTGTGTGTGTGTGTGTGTGTGTGGGGGGGGGGGGGGGGGGTCACCTCTCTCTGCCATCACTGATCACAGGGCAGACAGTTGAAGCCATACCTTATCCTGTAACAGCTACAGTAAAAAGAGAAAGCAGACACAGTCAGTCCTTTAGTCACCACTATTCTCCCTACCACTTGTTGGAGAAGCAGACACAGTCAGTCCTTTAGTCACCACTATTCTCGCTACCACTTGTTGGAGAAGCAGACACAGTCAAATGCAATTTCGCATGTGTGAGTTAGCAACAGTTAACACATACCAAGACACCACTACAGTTAAACTCACCAAGTGCAAGTACTGCTCAAGAACTTTGTCTCTATAAACTCTGCGAGTCGCACTTACTGCTCAAGAACTTTGTCTCTATAAACTCAGCGAGTCACACTTACTGTTCAAGAATTTTGTCTCTATAAACTCTGCAAGTCGCACTTACTGCTCAAGAATTTTGTTTCTATAAATTCTGCAAGTGCAATTACCTTGCAGAGCAATTACTATTCATGAATTGTGTTTCTATAAACCCTGCAAGTGCAATTTAACTATTCATGAATTGTGTTTCTATAAACCCTGCAAGTGCAATCACTGCTCAAGAACTTTGTTTTTATAAACTCTGCAAATTGCACATAGTGTTCAAAAACTTTGTTTTGGGATGCTTTCATTCTTTTTTTTTTTTTTTTTTAGTTTCTTGTACTTAATGATTATTTATGGCGCTTAATCTTACATAAGCCCTAAGCACATACGAATACATAAAAGGTTAAAGAAAACATAAATAAAACCAACAACAAGATGAGTATTGCAATAAGTACCATGCATAAAAAAGGGTGCATATTGACACACACCCATGCACACACAGAAACACACACAGACACACACACAGACAGAAAACACATGATCCCACACATACTGTCACACAACAATGGACACAACAGCATGCGTGCACACACATACACATGAGTGCATGTACACCACACACACACACACACACACACACACACCACACACACACACACACATTAGTAAAAGAATCAATTTGATGGGCAAAGGAAGGGGAAGAAAGAACTGCCATTGATAGGTGGAGAGGGTTGTTTTAAGAGATGCCTTGAAGGAAGACAGCGAGTTTGAACTACGCAAAGATATTGGGAGTTTATTCCAAGAACTGCCATAGGTTTCAGTCTGAAATCGAGGGATTTTGAGCAGTGCCATTGATAGAAGAATGCAACAGCCTTAGGAAGGAACATAGAGATGAAGGAGATCAGAAAGGTAGGAAGGAGCTAAGCTATTCAAAGATTCAAAGCAGAGTAAGAACAGTTTGTAGTCTATTTGTTTTTCGACCGGCAGCCAGTGAAGAAAAGAAGAAGGGAGTGACATGAGAAGATCTGAGTTGTCTGAGAATCAAACGAGCAGCATTGTTTTGTACTTCCTGGAGACGACTGAGAAGATTCTGGGGACAGCCACTAGAAAAGAATTACAGTAATCAAGTCTTGATAGAATGAGGCAGAAACAAGGGTTTTTGTGGCATCAACAGAGAGAAGATGTCGCACAGAACCATATGGCGAAGCTCAAAGTAACAGACACGGCAGACTGTGGAAACATGTTGCTGGAAGGAAAGTGCTGAGTCAAGGGTAACACCTAATTTCTGTGCCACGGCTGTTCAGAGCAAGCCACTTAGTTCTGAGAGGCAGGGGAGTTTACAGCTCTCCCACAGCTGCAGAGGCCAAGCCGTGAATGCAGGTCAAGGAAAAGGGTGTTTTCTGCAGGCTGCTCCCCACCAGCCAGCTAACCTTGCTGTACTCGGCCAACTGAATGTCATCTGTGTACAGCTGGTCTGGCAGCAATGTGTTCGGCATTGATGAGCGGCCATTACAAATGGGGCTCTTAGTTTGATAATCAGTGGTTGTCATGAAAAATGTAATATATCTGTGCTCTTGAGATGACTGAATAGGCGAATTCCCGACAATTCTTTTAATACCAAACTCGACTAGGTTTATTTTCTGTAGATAATGTAGATACGGCATGAAAGCTTGTACACAAGAGGTCAGGCGATATTCAAACAATGACAACACACACACACAATTGTGAAAGAATGACGTCATCACTTTCTGGGAACTTAATTTTCCCTAGTTAACTAGTACACAAGTTTGATACATGCCTCTGCTTGGACTACAACAGCAAAAATGTTGGGTCAGAAATGTGTAAGGCTTGTTTGTTCGGCCCTATAACTAAGTGTCTCGAATGGGACAGAAAAATAAAGCTGTGGTGCAGATGAGATGTCTGAATAAGGCAATTTTCCAATTTGATAGGTTTGGGATACAGTCAGATGAAAGGAGTCTTTTGGGTGCGAAGAAGATCATTTTAGTTTTTTTTTTGTTGAGCTGAAGTTTGTTAAACCGTCATCCAAGATTTTATGTCCATGATACATGACTGTGTGTGTTTGATTGCAGAGGGCAGCTGAGAGGCATCGCTGGATATGTAAATTTGATTGTTGTATTATTGTGAAACGTGTACAAAATATGGTGAAACCATATGGATAATTTGATTGTTGTATTATTGCGAAACATATGTACAAAATATGGTGAAACCGTATCGATAATTTGATTGTTGTATTATTGCGAAACATGTGTACAAAATATGGTGAAAACCGTATGGATAATTTGATTGTTGTATTACTGCGAAACATGTGCACAAAATTTGGTGAAACCGTATGGATAATTTGATTGTTGTATTATTGTGAAACATGTGCACAAAATATGGTGAAACCGTATGGATAATCTGATTGTTGTATTATTGCAAAGCATGTGTACAAAATATGTTGAAACGTATGGATAATTTGATTGTTGTATTATTGTGAAACAGGTGTACAAAATATGGTTGAAACCGTATTGATAATTTGATTGTTGTATTATTGCGAAACATGTGTACA
>JAFLJL010018016.1:2790-12790 GCA_018398815.1 Conus ventricosus
GGCCTTTGGGGGGGTTTTCTTGTTAACGAAATTTTCCGTTGTATACTTAAACGATCAGCGACGGGAAAACATGTCCTTTCCATATATCACGATGCTCTGATCAAAATGATTTTCTTTTTTGACACGTTAATATAGCCTTCCAGATTCGATTTTACATTTCGATGATTTAAAAAAAAACATTCAGCTTCTTTATAAGTTGACAGACAGGCGTGTAAATTACCGTGCATGCGTTTTCATCGCTCCTAGGGTCTTTAATAGCGAGCACACATCAATTTTACGATGCAATCACCGAGCATCTTGTGTCAGATCCTTCGCGCCTAAGGCGCTTTAATAGCAATGTCATGATCAACTAGTAAGGATGTAGCGGGTAAACTTCGGACCTTTCAAGGGAGCTGACTGCCTTTTTTCAGCATGTGTTTGTGTGTTGTCGCCCTTGGGAGACGGTCTAAACAAAACCAAAACAAACAACAACAACAAAACAATAAAGACACCTACTAATCCCCAAATCTCAATTCTTTAATTAGTACTAAACTGTTCTAAAGAGTCAGTCATGCTCAGCTGGTAAGGGTGTAGCCGGTACAGTTCGGGCCTTTCAAGGGAGCTGACTGCTTTTTTTTTTTTATCATGTGTTGTAGCCCTTGGAGATAGCTTAAAAAAAAATTTATAACCAGTCTGTCATTTTTTTCTTTTAAATCTGATTGCACCATTAAGATGTAAGCCTCGTCATCGCCCGTAGGGTCTCTTCATAGGGACCTCACATCGATCGTTCGAATGTCATCAGCGACCATCCTGTGTCATATGCTTCGCCCCTAAGGGGTTTTAATAGCACTGTGGAAAATCAGTGAAGTCAGCTATTACGAGTTTAGCCAGTACAGTTCAAGTCTTGAGCCCGCTGTTGGTTTTTTGTTTGTTTTTATGTTGTCACCCTTGGAGACGGTGTAAATAAAATAAACAAACAACCAAACAACCAAAGACACCTATTAACCCCCAAATCTCATTCTTTAAGTAGTAATGAACCGGTCTAAGAAGTCAGTCATACTCAGCTAGTATGGTTCAGTAGGTACAGTTCGGGCCTTTCAAGGGACCTGACTGTCTTTTTTCAGTATGTTATGGTGTGTTGTCGCCCTTAGGATACGGTCTAATCCAACAAAAAGGAGTCGCTATAAACCAGTCTGTCATTTTTTTTTTGTTTGTTTACATTTTTCTTTACAGCTGATTGCATCAGCGCATGCAATCGCCCGTAGGGTCTATCATTAGGACGTCACATCGATCTCACGATATTATCACCGAGCATCCTCAGTCATGTGATTCGTCCTAAGGCGTTGTCTTGATGTTCGTTTATTGCTCCCCCTGCTGCTCCCCCTGCTGCTCCCCTTTTGGGGGGGTGAGACCTCCCTAACCCTACTACTTGCTAATCCACCTGATTACAATAAGCTGCTGGTCAATGACCTGTGCTAATCCACCTGATTACATAAGCTGCTGGTCCAATGACCTGTGCTAATCCACCTGATTACATAAGCTGCTGGTCCAATGACCTGTGCTAATCCACCTGATACATAAGCTGCTGGTCCAATACCTGTGCTAATCCACCTGATTGCATAAGCTGCTGGTCCAATGACCTTTTGCTAATCCACCTGATTGCATAAGCTGCTGGTCCAATTACCTGTGCTAATCCACCCTGATTGCATAAGCTGCTGGTCCAATGACCTGTGCTAATCCACCTGATTACATAAGCTGCTGTCCAATGAAATTCGTCACTGTTTGACCATGACCCCGAGAAGAAAACTATACTGATTTTCTGACTGGTCTTTAACTTTTTGTGAAGTCTGCATATTATATGTATTGTATACACCAGCCGCCGTGGCGAAGTGGTTAGCGTGCGGACTCCCGGCTGGGAGGTCGTGGGTTCGAATCCAATCAGAGTCATGTGGGGGTTTTTTCTGCTCCGACCGGCTCCTACCCAGAGTTGAGTTTGCTGCGGACTCAGTTGGGAAGACTGGGACCACACAGTCGAGTTTCATCCACTTAATGGATGCGTTTCTGAGAGTGTTGCTCAAATTTCATGACCAACACTGCGGGTGCCTGTATCTCTCGGGCCTGGTTGACGCCAGGATATATTATGAAAGGAAGCATAGAGTACAGCCCTGTCATGTAGTCTCAGACCGAAACGGAAATCCGTAGCATCATCTTAATCATTCTCATTCCCATTGATCAGCATTTAAAAAAAAATGTCTCAAGTTCTGTGGCCCTTCATGCCCTGCTCTCATGGTGACCTCAATTTCGATGTGCTCTCCACGTCTGTAGCCTTGGTTTGCTTCCGTCGGGGTCACCGGTATCGGCGAGTCCATGGGGGCTGTCGTTGGACGGACGTGGTGGCGCCCTCCGGAGGGAGAGCTCACTCACGCCGGCTCCGCGACTAAGCAATTATTGTCGTCAGTAGGGGCTTAGTAGGTGGTGTCCTGCGTATGTTAGATCAGAACAGGCGCCACTGAACACCACCGAAGTGACTCGGCAGCAGTGCAGTGTCTCCTCCGGTGGGTTGCCTCTGACGATTTGACATTGACTGCTCCCTGTGGATTGCTGGTCCCGGGCTGCGGCGGGGCCGACCGGGCTGTGGCTGTGGACGGGTGTCGGAATGAGCGGCTGGGTGCACTGCCTCTGAGGAGGCGCAGAGGTTGGGACAGCAAAAAAAAAAATATATATATATATATATTATATGTATTGTATACGAATGAGAGTATGGGTTAATGAAACAACAGGTACTGCAATACAATTGCAGTACCTGTGCGAGAAAATATCTGGTACATTGATGCCACTCTTTAGGGCTAGAGTTCCCAGTGGACCTATGTTTTTTTTGCATGGCTCAATAGGACTCTGGTCCCTTTAAAGTTGACCACATTCGTAGCATTTTGACAGAAGGAGATGCGTGATGTGGGTGGGGGGGGGGGAGAAGAGGGGTGATTTTATGTTACTTGTAATGGAGAATACTTTCATTTCAATCATATGTATCTCATGGGTGACAAAATGTGTGGGTCGTGCACATTATGTCCCCCAGCACAATAAGGGCTTTCCCGGCACAAACTGTCGCATGTTCCAAGGTGCGACACTTTGTGCAAGTCTTCTCAGCACAAAGTGTCGCACTTTCGCACAAAGCGTCGCATGCGACACTGTGCAGTTGCAACACTTTGTGCCTCAACCCCCCCCCCCCCCCCCCCTCCAGCTCCACCAGCCCCCTTCCCCCTCTTCTGTCCCCACGTTCCATTTATGGGCACCGATTTCTGTCAGTCCGCTACACAGTGAAAAAGTGGCTGAGTGTATATAAAAAAAAAAAGAAAAACTAACTCAGAAAATGACTGTATCGAGTCGGAGTTCGCGTCTCGTGTGGGAAACTTTTTGTGTCTTCCTTTTTCCACTGCTTCATATGAGGTCGTCAGGGTTCTAGTCTTTCAGACCAACGGCAAACCGAGGTCCCGTATATAGTACGCTATGAGCGCAACAACAAAGAAAACTACAGCCGCAGCATAATTTTTCTCTGCAGAATTCTGTTTTGAACTAGGAACCGAGTGAATCTTAAATAAATGTCAGCGAACCGCCAAGAGAAACGTGGACAAACGAGTCGCATGACTCTTGTGACTCGTTTGTCCACGTTTCTCTTGGGGGTTCGCCAGCATTTATTTAAGATTTGTTTAGATTTCCGCCTGCAGTCGTCTCACTTTGTAACTCGGAACGAATGGAATTGAAAACAACATGCGGATGGCGCACCACACTATGGCGTGGAAAACAGCTTGAATTTCACGCACAGAAATCTAGAATGTTAATGAAGATCTACCATGCTGTTTCAATCCGATCCAAACCTATCCAGTCAAGTCACATGCAATCAAACCAATCCAGTACCATGCAGTTTAGAACATTGCGGGCCATGCGATTCAATGAAATTAAATGCAGAACGATATGATCAGACGGAAGCTATGAAATGCAGTGCATAACCATTTATACAGTACAATAAATACCATGTAATGCACTGCAATAAAAGACAGTTCGATGCGATGGAACAGAGTACAAAATAATACTAACAGTACAATGCAGCACAATGTAACACTAAACTATAGTTAGGAGGTAGCGTTTTCTTTCCCCAGGATGGAACCGGATGACTGATAAGTTTTTTTAAAGAGTTTATTAACCAATTGACTAATTCTTATAAAACACCAATTAAATCCATCATTTGGTTGATGAAACACCATTATTAGATACAACAATATCAATGAAAAGCTGCGTGAGAAGTGAGGAAGGTATTAGCTACAAACTGATGGGAACATAATTGCAGGGGCCGGAATAGCTCAGTTGGTGCAGCACCGGACTCGTAATCCTGGCGATCCCGGGATTACAGGTTCGAACTTCCGCTGGGCCGTTTCGGTACAGGGCGATGTTTTCCACCGAGTTGATGGTGGTGCTGACTCCACGTCCTGCGATGGAGACCATAACCCAGATTCTGTGTGTGATTCCATGTCCTGCGATGGAGACCATAACCCAGATTCTGTGTGTGACTCCACGTCCTGCGATGGAGACCATTAACCCAGATTCTGTGTGTGACTCCATGTCCTGCAATGGAGACCATTAACCCAGATTCTGTGTGACTCCATGTCCTGCTATGGAACCATTAACCAAGATTCTGTGTGTGACTCCATGTCCTGCAATGGAGACCATTAACCCAGATTCTGTGTGTGAACTCACACATAGCATATTAGACCATTAACCCAGATTCTGTGTGTGACTCCAAGTCCTGCAATGGAGACCATTAACCCAGATTCTGTGTGTGACCCAAGTCCTGCAATGGAGACCATTAACCCAAATTCTGTGTGTGACTCCATGTCCTGCGATGGAGACCATTAACCCAGATTCTGTGTGTGAACTCACACATAGCATCTTGAACATTCGTAAAATCCTTTTCACTGACGTTTGCAAGAGAAGACCTGTTTGGTCATGGGTATGGATGATATCTTACACAAGAAATGCGCCCAACGTGAAAAAATCGAAAGAACAAATAAAAATACAGAATTAAGTGACTAATATTGACTGGATGACACGGGAAACGACAGAATGAAGAGTGAGCAAGCACTATAATAGATGAACGTCAGTGGTCATCCGTATTTGACGTCAGTGGTCATCCGTGTTTGGCCATGGTCTTCCACAGGCCTAGTCTACTGACGGCATCGAAGGCCTTACAATCACATGGGTGTAAACAGGTCGCATTTTGTTCCTACATTTTCTTTAAGCGTCTTCAGCAAATCCCTACAAGGGTTCCTCGTCATCCTAAGCACTTGGGCTATCTGCAAAAGCCTTGCTCAGTGGTGTTAAAAGGCGATTCAGCAGAATATTAAATTTACTTACCCTCGTAAAAGCACTATATGCCTCATAAGGGTTCTCATAAATCTTTTTTTCCTTTAGCGCGGGTGAAAAGGGGGCATTATATGTATTTTTTCACGCGGGAAGTCGTCTTGCACCACACTAAGAAACAAATATAAGTTTTTTCGTCACAGCTGGCTACGTTTGAGATTTTTGGAGGGGGCGAGTATTTTTCGATCAAAGGGTGAGGTTGGTCTGTGTATAGTCCTCTGTGACTTATTTTGGACACGCTTAAACGTTGTGTTGTGGGGGTTTGTGTGTGTGTTGTGTGTGTGGTGTTTTTGTTGTGTGTTTTGTGTGTGTTGTGTTGTGGTGCGTCTGCGTGCGTGCGTGCGTGCTTTTTAACACACGTCCGTACTGCAAACCCCCCCCCCCCCGCGCCCCCCCCAAATTACCCCCCCCCCCCCCCCTGCCCCCCCCCCCCCCCCCCCCCCCCCCCGCCCCCATACACCCTTGGGAAACTGAGCTTTTTTCAATCAATAAAAGTCAGAAATTGGAATCTGAAGGGAAATCACTGGGGAAAAGTGCCCGGGTGAAAACCCAATTTCGCAAACGAGTACTTTTTGGTATGCAACTCCTTTTCGCTGTTATTGAGGGCATTATTCAAAATTTTTTCTACGTTTTTTTCGTTTTTGTTTGCAGGTGTGTGTGTGTGGTTGTGTGTGGTGTGTGTTGTGTGTGGTGTTGTGTGTGGTGTGTGTGCGTGTGCGTGGCGTTTAAAGTTTGCGGTACGTTTGTGCGTGCGGGCGGCGTGGGGTGCGAGAGAGAGAGAGAGAAGAGAGAGAGAAGAAGAGGAAGAGAGAGAGAAGAGAGAGACTCCCCTTTGTGCAATGAAAAAGGCACAAAAGTGTATTCTCTCACACATCGCTCTGCTTTTTTGGGGATGGGGGATCAATTGATCGTGTAAAAATTTTTTTAAATTTTTTGAAGAACTAACTTTTTTTTCTCCCCAGACAAAAAAGGGTATGACGTTTTCTTTTTTTTCCATCGTTTTTCGTTCTCCTTTTTTCTTTTTTTTTTTTTTTTTTTTTTACTTCCTTTTTAAACCCTTTACTGTCTTTTGGGCTGTATCTGGTTTTTTTTAAAACTTCTACCTGCTGTTTTCCATTTACCTTTCATTCATTAGTCGTCTGCCCCCTTTTTTCTGTCAGTTTTTTTTTCGTCTTTTTCTGTCTGTCTGTCTGTATTCGGGCGGCGATTTCTATATATTTACCAAAAAACCTGTTATGTTAAACTGCGCTACTAACCCAACTGTTTTTTTAAAAATCACATGTATCTATCTACCTATCATCTGTCGTCTGTCTGCTTAATAATCAACTGTCCGTTTTCACTGTCACCTTTCTATATCTATTTGTCTGTCTACCTCCCATCTGTTTATATGTTCTCCTCTTTCCCCTCTCCCCCCCCTCTTCTCTCTCTCTCTCTCCCCTCTCTCTCCCTCTCTCCCCTCCCTCTCCCTCCCTCTTTTCCCCCCTCTCCATCCCTCTCCAAATTTTCCCCCTCCTCCCTCTCTCTCCCTCTTCCCCTCCCCCCTCTCCCCCCCTCCCCCCTCTCCTCCCCTCTCTCTCCCTCCTCTCCCCCTCTCCCTCTCCCCCCTACCCCCCTTCCCTCCCTCTCCCTCCCTTCCCCCCCTCTCCCCCCCATCCCCCCTCCCTCCCCCCCTTCCTCCCCTCTCCTCCCCTCACCCTCCCCCTCCTCCCTCCCATCCTCCTCTCCCTCTCCTCTCCCTCCCCCCCTCCCTCCCCCCCTCTCTCTCTCCCCTCTCTCCCCTTCTCCCCCCTCCCCCCCTCCTCTCCCTTCCCCCCCCTCTCTCCCTCTCCCTCCCCTCCTCCCCTCCCCCCCCCCCTCCTCTCACCCCCTCTCTCCCTCTCTCTCCCCCCCCCTCTCTCCCCCTCCTCCCTCCCCTCCCTCCCTCCTCCCCCTTCCCCCCTCCCCCCCTCCCCCTCCCTCTTCTCTCCCTCCTCCTCTTCCCCCTTCCCCCTCTCCCTCTCTCTCTCCCTCTCCCCTCTCTCCCTCCTCCCTCCCTCTCCACTCTCCTCTCCCTCTCTCTCCCTCCCTCTCCCTCCCTCTCTCTCCCCTCCCCCTCTCTCTCCTCCCTCCCTCTCCCTCCCTCTCCCTCCCTCCTCTCCCTCCCTCTCTCTCCCTCCTCCCCTCCCTCTCCCCTCTTCCCTCCTCCTCTCATCCTCTCCATTCTCTCTCCCTCCCCCCTCTCTCCCTCCCCTCTCTCCTCCCCCCCTCCTCCCCCCCTCTCTCCTCCCCGTCCTCTCCTCTCCTCTCCTCTCTCTCCCCTCTCTCTCTCCCTCTCTCTCCTCCCTCTCTCTCCCTCCCTCTCTCCCTCCCTCTCTCCCTCTCTCTCTCTCTCTCTCTCTCCTCTCTCTCTCTCTCTCTCTCTCCCTCTCTCCCCTCTCTCCCTCTCTCTCTCACTGTCTCTCTGTTTATTTGCCTGTGCCACTGTATAAGACAGTAGACAGGGATATATGTATGAGTATATCCCCCTTTATAACCACCCCTTCCCCTTTTACCTGAGAGTGCGAACGCCACATAACAAACACAACAGACAAAGGAAAATATGGTGCACAAACAGAAGGCTTTATTGCATTCACACACGCAGTCTCCACCAACAGAATGGCAATGAAACACCAAGACCTCTACATCCAACACACACAGGCAGTTTCCCCACACGGAAAAAAAACAAAAAACAAAAAACAAAAACAGAAAAACATTCCAACTATACTAACACCAATGCAATGACTGCCATCACATGGCCCCTTAGGCATACCTTGCACGCATGTGCTGTGCCTTCATATGTAATACCCTTCCTTCAAGAGGCACACACACACTCAGCCCACTGAAGACCAATACCAGAAGGGACAAGGGTGAATAATTACATCACCTGGTAACCCCAGGCTGAAATATCAAACAAGGTTGATATCCATAGAACCCGAGATGCCCACGCGATGCTTTTCCAAACTGTATTCCTTATGTAGCATATTTTTGTTTATGTACCGTGACAGACTATCTCCGTACACCCAAACTCAACACCCCCAAAATACAAAACACTAAATTGTTCAAGTGACCCAAACCCAGGTTGCACTTTCAGTATCCACTCAAAGTCGCACGCACGCAAGAAAACACACACAACCCCCACCCCCCACCCCCACCCACCCACCCACACCCCCCCCCCCCCCCCAAAAAAACGGCAATACAGTAAGTTTTTCCAATATAACCACTTAAACGTCTGTCTCTGATTCACGACGTCCTCGCGTCAGTGTACCACCAAAAATTATTTTATAAAAAGACCTGCACTGAAGCGCTAGACGAAAGCAGCTGAGGACAAGTCGTGATGCATTGAAGAGTCTGGTCCCCTACCTACAGGCAGCAACTAACACTCACAAGTCACACGCAGATAATATACTCAGTGAGCCCCCAAGATGCTTGCCCACCCCGAGGACAAGATAGACTAGAAGCTGAGGAACTGTAACACTGGGACTGCAGAAGACGAAGTCGGCACCCAGACCAGAACCCACCCTGCCGATCCATGTGTGTCCCCACTCCAGGCAGAGGAATGGGCAGGGATGACAGTGGAGGTGGAGTTAACACGACCCCCACCAACCCGAGAGCCGACCCTCACGGATTTGCTGTGTAGGGGAGGTAAGGAAACTCGCCGGAAACCTGTGGAAAAGGAAATGTCTTACTACCACAGAAGAATAAAGTATTTGCTGCTTCACTTTAAGTAAACAGTTCTGAGTGTTTCCATGTCTTTTAGCATTTCATGTTGACTCTCACTAAATATAGTCCTGAGATGTACACGTCATAACCCAAAGTGCGACAGCTGATTGGAATTTTAAACCATGACTTATACAACCAGCCACCTTGAATCAAAATTCTCTCTCACCAGAAACTTGCCATCACACATTTAAACCAACTTCATTGACTTTCCATTTCCATCAACGGCCCCGAACATAATTGTAACCGTTCCTTCATAATAGTGATTATACTGTCTGAGTTATATTCCCACAACTTTAACAAAAACACAATGATTCAGTAGGATCATAAATCATATTCACTCCAACGAACAATCCGACCGTAAGTGACCGTACAGGTCACAATTCAGGATCCATTACCTAGTAACCATGCTTAATAGAATCAAACACATCTCAAGCAAAAAATCAAAATAATATAATTGAACCCGGTACCCTAATTTTCCTAGCAGCACAAACATAATCCCGAAACGTTAAAAGCAATTATCAAGTGCTAGGACAATAACCAATTTACATAAGCTCGCAAGGATTTCTGAGTGCTGCTATACATTACCTTAAACATTTGCCTATCGACACCACAATGCTGAGGCAAACTTTTGAATACTGGCGCACTCCCGTCGACTAAAACAACAACCATATACATATATACACCAAGAGTAGACTTCTGAGGCACAATTCCTAAGTATCATGAAACACCTTTTTATTATCATCTATTTCTCTCTCTTTTTTTCAATTGTGATAACCTGTACTAACTAATCTAACTGATACTACTATTGTATTTAACATAATCATTAATTCACCTGCAAATCTTTAATAATAAGTAGAATTAAAAAAAA
>JAFLJL010018016.1:18084-25584 GCA_018398815.1 Conus ventricosus
CTGGTCCCCTACCTACTAGGCAGCAACTACACTCACAAGTCACACGCAGATAATATACTGCAGTGAGCCCCCAAGATGCTTGCCCACCGAGGAAAAGATAGAGCTGAAGTCGGAGGAACTGTAACACTCGGACTGCAGAAGACGAAGTCGGCACCCAGACCAGAACCCACCCTGCCGGATCCAGGTGCGTCCCCACTCCAGGCAGAGGAATGGGCAGGGATGACAGTGGAGGTGGAGGTAACACGACCCCCAACCCGAGAGGCCGACCCTCACGGATTTGCTGTGCAGGGGGACGGTAAGGAAACTCGCCGGAAACCTGTGAAAAAGGAAATGTATTACTACCACAGAAGAATAAAGTTATTTGCTGCTTCACTTAAGTTAACGGTTCTGGGTGTTTTCATGTCTTTTAGCATTTCATGTTGACTCACTAAATATGGTCCTGAGATGTACACGTCATAACCCAAAGTGCGACAGCTGATTGGAATTTTAAACCATGACTTATACAACCAGCCACCTTGACATCAAAATTCTCTCTCACCAGAAACTTTCCATCACACATTTAAACCAACTTCATTGACTTTCCATTTCCATCAACGGCCCCGAACATAATTGTAACCGTTCCTTCATAGTGATTATACTGTCTGAGTTATATTCCCACGACTTTAAAAAAAAAAAAAAAAATGATTCAGTAGGATCATAAATCATATTCACTCCAACGAACAATCCGACCGTAAGTGACCGGTACAGGTCACAATTCAGGATCCATTACCTAGTAACATGCTTAATAGAATCAAACATCTCAAGCAAAAAATCAAAATAGAATTGAACCCGGGTACCCTAATTTTCCTAGCAGGCACAAACATAGTCCCGGAAACGTTAAAAGCAATTATCAAGTGCTAGGACAATAACCAATTACGTAAGCTCGGCAAGGATTTCTGAGTGCTGCTATACATTACCTTAAACATTGCCTATCGACACCACAATGCTGAGGCAAACTTTTTGAATACTGGCGCACCCCGTCGACTAAAACAACAACCATATACATATATACACCAAGAGTAGACTTCTGAGGCACAATTCCTAAGTATCTGAAACACCTTTTTATTATCATCTGTATTTCTCTCTTTTTTTTTTTCCAATTGTGATAACCTGTACTAAGTAATCTGATACTACTATTGTATTTAACATAATCATTAATTCACCTGCAAATCTTTAATAATAATTAGAAAAAAAAAAACTTTTATTAATGTATAATCCCTAATTTTCTTTTCCGCCCATGCCAACCCGGTTTGGTTCCAAGCTCAAACACCAAAAGTGAACCTCTACAAGACGTGTCTATCCGAGGTACCACCACCCGTCACCTATCGATCGATAAACCTCACACACGCCCAGACACAGCGCATGCAGTCTGCCCTCTGTACCTGCCACGCACCGCGCGACAGTCTGCTCTTTTAATATTAAAAGTTCCAGTCCTCCGACACCAACGTACACTCTCAGAAAATAACCAATCTTTACCAAACTTGAAAACAATATTTCTGTACACCAGCGACCACTACCAAGCACAACATATGTCTTAGCACATCAATACCACTGTAACAAATCCACCTATCTGCATCAATGTAGAACAGAAACGCACATTATTTTATTCCCACATGTACGGTTTTCCTCGACTTTAAGTTCAAGTTATATCTCTTTTCTTCTCTTCAAACTTCCGCGCATTTAATTTCCTCCTCTTCTCAGTCGAACTCACATAGAAAGAAACGTTGCGAATAAAAATAAATAAAAATGATCCTCCAGTTCTGGGGACCGAAATACAAAAGTTTATGAAATAATGATATCTGCAAACAACCGACTTTACAGCCCTCCAGAATTTCCGCTCCTTTACACGCTCACCTTGGACAAAACAGGAACGACACACACTGGACAACACCCTCAGTCGCCGGGACACTGCCAGACAGCCAACGCCCTGGTAGAGACAAAACCCGCCACTGAACACCGAAACACCGACAGTCTAAACACGGGTAGCCAAACCTTCAGAAGTCGGTCGAGGGCAGACCCAGAACCCCTGCCCCAACGCCAGAAGAAACTTGAGCACGAGGCCAACCCAACCTTCGGGGATAACGCCTCAATTCGTACTGACTTGCAGACACACGACGACACTCCGAATTCACCTCGGAAACTCACAAGACAGCACCACATGCACAGAATTCCCCACTCACATCGAAGAACTACATTTTTCAGAGTGTCGTTTACACACGTAAAACCCACTATTCCGGCGAGTCAAGCGTTCTCCCCCTTTCCCCCCCCTCCAAGGTTGACGGGTTTAAGCATACTCCCGGCAGAATCACGCACTCATGCCACTGCCAACCTGGCAATGGAGGGGGCCAAACTCCACAATTGTCACTCCGGCGACCTGTATCAGTTCGTGCGTGAAACACACACACACACACACACACACACACACACACACTTGACCTCCGAAACAAAAGAGCGTGCAGGTAAATAACTACTTATAGTTTCCACAATACCTGTAGAAAGAAACTCGTGGAAGCGTGGCAGCAGAGAGTCCTCAGAAGAGAAGCCCCCTTCAAGCAAGTGTTTCGGCCCTTATCTCCTGACCCCTCTAGGGGGTTGGGCCACACCCGTTCATGACTCCGGATGTCCCTCTGCTGCCCCCTTTTTTTTCCCCATCTTGGGACGAGCCATGGCTGGGATTCGAACCCATGACCCTCTGGACATGCTCATTTTCTACTTAATGACTCGCGCTTTAACCACTGAGGCCACAGGGACACCTGATATTTGTAGGGAAATTACCCTTATGAAGTTCACTTTTGTTCCTCCTTGACCAGATCCAGCTTGAACCCTCTTTTTGCCGCTTCTGCCATTGCTTTCAGGGCTTGGTTTTTTTCCTTCCCTGCAACTGAGAGCTGTTTCATGAGGCTGTATGCAGACGTTCCTACAAATGCCCTAGCTCCAATTTCTGCAGTGAGGACTCTGACCTGTTTAGCCTTCTCTCCTCGGGCTGTTTCCCAGATCAGCATACTTTTCAGTCTGTAGATTTGAGCTGCCTCCATTCTGTTCAATATGGCACCGTGAGCTCGATCATGATCAGCTGCTTGTTGATTTGGAGTGGACTACTATTTCTGGTCTCATGCCACTCTTGCTGATGATCTCTGGGTGACTTTTCCATTCTGGAGGTCTGCAGTGCACTCCCAGTCATTTGCCCCATCCAGCAGACTCTGCCTGCATGTTTTCGAGTGGCCCCCTGTTGTTCTGGCCATGATTTGCTGCCTCCTGCCGTGAAAAAATGTTGCGTGTGCTTTTGGAGTCCCTGATTCTCCCTTTTTGGGGTGTTGGTACTAGCCCAGACTTTTTGTACAATTTCTTTGAGCACTTGGTTGTGCCTCATGTGTACCTTCCTTGAGCCAGGGCTACTTTACATGAGCTTAAAAACATGCTCCACTTTTTGTTTTTCATGGCAGAGGGGGCATGCAGGATCGTCTGTTTTCCCCCCCATTCACCAGGTTTGCATTTGAGGGCCAGAAGGTCATAGCAGATCTAGAATGAAGCTGATCCTGAGGGGGGCCATGTGCCAAATGCCCTTTTCCAATTTTAGACTTTTTTGGGAGTGCATTCTCCCACGTTGTCCATTGCCCTTGCTGGCTCTGCTGGACTGCTTTTTGCAATCTTTTTTGGTCTTCTTCTTTTCTCATCTCCTGAATCAGCATGTCTCTTTTGGCTTTTCCTTTGGCCCTTTTGACCACCATTCAGTTTTTGGTCACCCCCATCCTTGTCTGTTGGTCTTGTGTGTCCTGTTATTTCTCTGATCTTGAGACTTTCTTTTGCAAATCCATCGCCTCTTGAACTTTCCATTTTCTTTGCCTGTCTTCAGCTGGGGCTTGATTGCTTCTACCACCTTGTCTCCTGAGTCCTCCAGCATGCTTGGAGTCTGGATCTTCCCTGCTTTGTTTTCCCTCCGGATGGATTCAGTGGTAGTTTGAGCTTTGCTTGGCGACAGTACAGCGCGATGTCAGTCAGACAGGTGGGACACCAAGCCATTTCCTTGTGAACTTGTTGATTTTGGCTTCCTTTGCTCCACTGTGCTGGTGCGATGTCGTATATCATCAGAGGCCATAGGAGTTTTTGGTATCAGCATGAACTGCAGACACCAGACCTTGTATTTGCCAGGGAGCCCACAACTGGTCAAATGGTCTCCAAGCCTTCTTCCGCCATCTGTTGGTTTCTTTTGCTCTTTATGTGTCTTTCAGCGTATCATCATACCATTTTCCCAAAAGGCTCTTGACTGGTTCTTTCTGTGACTGTTGGAATGGCCGGGTTTGGCAACACTGAAGACCACAGATTCGGCCACTTTCCTTTCCTCATGAGAGACTCCGTGATTTCTTTGGCTTGAACTTCATTCTGGATGAGGCAACAAAGTCGTTCCAGCCTCTCCAGCACATGACGTGTCCGTCTTCTCTGGATGAAATCACGGGTAGTGTCATCCATGAAGCCTATGAGAGGAGGCATCTTGAAATCCATCGCCAAGGTCTGTTTTGTCTCGCGTTGTTTGTTGCTGCTTTCCAAGATGAGTTCCATTGCCAGCACGAACAGTATCGGGGAAATGCACAGCCCATTGCAATGCCCATTTCCAAGTTGATCCAATCATTGTGTACTCCTTGTAGAGAACCGCATTGAGAAGCCTTTGAAGTACTTCTTGAGCATTCGCGGATGTTCTTTGGCACATGGTACAATCCAAAGAGCCAACTGTATCATCTCATGGGGCACAGATCCATATGCGTTTGCGATCAAGCCCACTACTAGTCCAGGTCTTTCTTTCTGTTTTTTGCTTTTTGGATTGCGTCCCAATCATTGTGGCGTTTCTACACAGCCAGCCACGCCTGGGATGCCACCTTTCTGGACTGACACATCCAAGTACTTTTTTTCCATCAGGTACTTGGTCAGCCTTGCGGGCCATGACAGAGAAGAAGATTTTCCCTTCGACGTTCAGTAGTGATATTGGCCTGAAACTGGCTGATGTCACTTGAGTTTTGCTTTTTGGGGATGTACACACCATCTGCCGTCATCCACTGGCCGCTGATCTTCTGGTTTCTCCAAGCCGATCGCAGCAGCCTGTGGAGCCACTCCAGCACCTTGGGACATTTCTGTAAAGCTGGTAAGGTATTCCGTTTGGCCCTGGTGATGATTTGCCTCTGGCTTTTGGTCGACCACCTTCTTGATTTCCGCCAACGTTGGAGGCTTGCCATTGAACTGTTCCTCGGGTTGGTTGGCCACACCAGACCTTGAATGTCGAGTGTGCTTTGTTCTGTGAGTCAGAGTATTTTTTCCCTCAGATGCGGCTCAAGAACTCCTTTGTCCACACTGGGGTCCCAGAATTTGGCTGCTCAAACAGTGTTCTGGCAAACGGAAGGGGTCTCTAAGAAAGCGCTCTTGTGTCTTCTTTTTTTTGCTCTTCCTCTTCCTCGCAGATTCCGCTTTGCTGAGGCACTGTTTTTTCTTTCAGGTCTTCCCACAGTTTTTCCAAGCCTTGTTTTTCAGCTGGCAGTGCGGTCTTCATTTGCTCTTGAGGTTGTTTTTTTTGGACTCTGATCTTGTCCATCTTTTCTTGGCGTCTGGATTTCTTTTGGGGGTTTTCTCTTGGGTATTTTATACTCCATAGGCGTCTCTACATTGGCATACACAATGTCCCCAATATGTGCTATCCTGTTTTCCAGGGTGCTTTTCCCCTATCAGGGCATCGAGTCTTTTGGACGATTTTTTTGGTTCTCCAGTTTCTCCCAATCTTCAGTTTCGTTTGCTCGTGGCAGGTTGATTTCAGCGCCTACATCGAGGGCCTGTGCAAACCCTCATCCGAACCAACAGCGTGGAGTCTTGGCACTTGGTTTAAATTTCCTGGCCTTTGGGCTTCCGACGGCCCTTATCGCTGATGCAGGGGCGCTGCTGCTCATTCAGATGTCTTCACACACCCATCTTTGTTCTGTGGATTTTCATGCACGGTGTAGCGAAAACGCTTTCCACAGACACATGGATATTCCATTTGGGTCCAGTTCCTAGTCCGTTTTGGGGGATTTGCAGTCGTGTTTGGGTTTTTTGAGCACCGTGGATTAAATTATTCTCTCCTCCCCTTCGGGGGAATCCTGAGCATCTTTTCCTTTTATTTTTGATTTTTTTTTAGATTTTTTTTTTTACAGCCAAGAAGAAGGCCACATAACTATTAACACCACACACACACACACACACACCACACCACACCACACACACACACACACCATATTTTACGGATTTACCTCCCTTGCAAGCGGTGCCAGTGCATTCTCAGAGACTACCCTCACGCAAAAACTCCGTGTTCTGTAACAGATCAAAACAGGCATACAAACGCTGCATGCACGCGTGCGAGCGCGCCACATCCCACGCACACACGCCTCTCTCTCTCTCTCTCCTCTCCTCTCCATCTCCCCTCTCCTCTCTCCCCTCTCTCTCACACACACACAACACACCCCACCCCACCCCATATAATATAAAATATATATATATATATATATAATATATATTTTGTTTATATTATTGCTTCAGAAGGTAGCGGTTAATATATTATATATATTATTATATAAAATTATATATATATATACAACAAACTAATAAATTCCAAGGATAAGTACCACACCGTTCCAGCCAACTTACAGAGCACTATGTGTTGCAATGACTGCAATAAAATAATTGAATTAATAAACAAAGCTTGCTCTTATGTCCTTAGATTGAAAAATTAGGGGGAGATACGCATTCATATCTGCAGTGGTAGATGAATGCCTAATTTAACAGTATGTGCATGAGTGGGGTTGAATGGGGAAAAAAAAAAAAAAATAAATGCTTCTCAAAAGAGCCTTCAGCAAGCTTATATTCCCCCAGAGGGGAGACACCTCCAATGGGGAAAGGGGAAACTCACTAACATATAACTCCTGGCATATACCGATATTTCGAAACTTGGTGGTTTCTCCTCATGACCGCGAAAGTGGTAATTTGACTCCTCTGCCTTTTCAGTTTAAGAAGAATGCAAACCCAAAAAAGGGTTTGTGTGCAATACCGTAGTATGTTTGTTGAGTTTTCAAAAAACCAAACCAAAGGTACCATCTAAGAAGCAAAAGAAAATCATAAAAGAGCAAAACAAACTACATTTTCTTGTAAAAAATAGAAAATATAAAACGATATCCTCTAAGACACAATGCTGAGGGCTAGTTCTTGGAATGAATCCGAAAGGGGACTAAAATACAACAAACTAATAAATTCCAAGGATAAGTACCACACCGTTCCAGCAATTTACAGAGCAGCTTGGTGTTGCAATGACTGCAATAATATTGAATTAAAAAACAAAGCTTGCTCTTATGTCTTAGATTGAAGAAATAGGGGGAGATACGCATTCATATCTGCAGTGGTAGATGATTCTCCCTAACTAACATAGTGCATGATTGGGTAAAAGGGGGAAAA
>JAFLJL010018016.1:28084-33084 GCA_018398815.1 Conus ventricosus
CCCAACAGACGAAACGGAGCATCCCACCTTTTCAGTGATGTGCTACGCCCACGTCACAGCACGCGCCTTCGTTGCACGTGGAGAGCGCGCGCGGGGTTGCCCCCTCAACACGGATGTCCTTATATGGTTTTTGAAGGGGGTATGATGGGGGACTGCGTCAGGTTCTCTGCTAGTGGTGGATATGCGATCGTAAGTAGAGCGGGAGGGACGGGTGGGGTGGAGAGTAGGGGGGTGGAGGTAGAAAGGAGGGATGAGTGACGACGAGAAGAAGGGGGTGTTGCAACATGATGGGAAAGAGTGGTGTGTGTGTGTGTGTGTGTGGGGTGTGTGTGTGTGTGTGTGTGTGGTGTGTGTGTGTGTGTGTGTGGTGGTGTATGTGTGTGTTGTTGTTGTTGTTGTTGTTGTTGTTTTGTCACCGATTGGGGTTTTTTATTTTGTTACTGTTCGTTGTTGTTTGTTGTTTTTGTTTTAATTTAAAACTATTTCGTACGCTCTCATGTTTTATCTGTGCTTCTGTTTTGTTTTGTTTCGTTTGTTTCGTTAATCTCTGTTCTGTCACTGTCGGTTTGGTTCTTCCTTGTCTGTTTTGTTGTGTCTTCTTTCTCTCTTAGGTGTTACCCCTCTCTCTCTCTCTCTCTCTCTCCTCTCTCTCTCTCTCTCTCCTCTCTCTCTCCTCTCCTCTTCTCTCTCTCTCTCTCCCTCTCTCTCTCTCTCCCCTCTCTTCTCTCTCTCTCTCATACACACGTCATCTTGATGCTATTTTTCATGAACTTTTGGCAAGGGGTCTAAACATGTACGCTAAACCCTCGCCTACTCTGATTACACCTCCTCCTTCCGCTCTTCGACTGCCGCTCACCCCCCCCCCCCCCCTTCCCCATGGTAACCCTTTTCAAACCCCCCCCCCCCCCCCCCCCCCCCCCACTTCCACCTGATCACCTCCCTTCCCTTCCACTCCGCCTCTCAACTTCTCTGTCTGTAATGGCTTTTGTATACATGAGGGCTCTCTCTCTCTCTCTCCTCTCTCTCTCTCTTCTCTCTCTCTTCTCTCTCTCTCTCTCTCTCTTTAAACAGTATTTATCTGTGGTTCCTAATGAATGAGAGTGTGTGTTTCTGGGGGTGTGGGGGAGGTGGTAAGGGGGGAAAGGGGGAGGTACAGTGTGTTGTGTGAGTGTGTGTGTGTGTGTGCGTGCGTGCGTGCGTGCGTGCGTGCGTGCGTCTGTGTGTGTGTGTTTGTGTGTGTGTGTTGTGTGGTGTGGTGTGTGTGTGTGTGTGTGTGTGTGTGTGAGAAGAGAGGGGAGAGAGAGAGGGGAGAGAGAGAGAGAGAGAGAGAGAGAGAGAGAGAGATACGGATACGGAAAACGGAAAGTTTAATCATGTATTAGGCCCTTGCCCCTCATGATGGGATTACATATATACAAACAATTTTTCAGAATGACAATTTTGAACAGTGAAATCATTCAAAACGCACTTGGTAATAAGTTTAAGAAGTAAGAATGGAAACGCAGCTTAAAGGCTTATAAACATAGATTGACAGATTCCTGACTGTTTTTTCGTGCGTACCGCCATAAGCAATGTAAATCTAAACTGGCTTGGCACTTTGTAATATTTCACGGAATGTACTGTGCCTTAGGTTATACAGAACTGGACAAAAATAAAATGAAGTGTACCTCACTTTTCCCTTTTCTTTTTGACAAAGTGGACATTTTAATTCATTTTCACTATGTGCTCTATAGCGACTACGATGTACCGCGATTTCAGAAATGCCAAGTCTAAATCTTGTCAGCATGCATCTTAAATGCCTGTCTAAATTGATCAATAAATGTGTTTTAACGTCAGGGACAGTGCAAAAGGGCCTGTAACATTAAACCTATCACTATTATTAATTATGAAAATTCCAAGTCTTGCCACCTGCACAAAACAAACCTTCCTTAAAACTATCAAAACTCGTTAATTTTTTTCCACGCCTTGATTTAGCCATACAAATCCATACCCAAACAGTACATTTACTGCGAATATTTGAGGCCCAGTTTTTTCTTCCCTCGCAAATCCAATCAAAAAGCGTTCTGTAGGCCTTATAAGGTAAACTGCATTCATCCATTCTCGTCAGTTTTAAACAAAACCTATCCACTTTATAGCTGAGTTTATGTAAATAGGATATCTATTTGTTTTTTCCATACACCAGGTCATTAGGTGTTCGCATTTCAACGCCTAGGAATCGTTTAAATTTGCAAAAAGATGCAGTTTTTCACAATGGTTGCTGCATTGTCAAGTCCCCATAACTCTGCCCCATACTGAGCAATAGATTGAACCTGTGAGTCAAATAACTTAAAAAAGCAAGAATGAGAGTTACATTTCAGCTTAAATAACTTTTTTCAGAATGCATAATAAAGCTTTTTTTGCTTTGCTTGTAAGGTCACGACATGCAGCAACAAAACTAGCTTCGTTGAAAAAAATTCCTAAATATTGTACGCATTCACAACAGGCATCTCAATCCCGTTAAATGTCCATTTTTTTCTGGGAGCTAAATAACCCCCTTTCCTAAACACCCACTATGTTAAATTTTATCCAAATTAACCTTCAACGCAAAGCAGCGGCTGCACGCTGAAGACTGTTTATCCCCTGTTGTAGGCCTACGACCGTCTCAGAAAGTAAAGCCACATCATCGCCAAAGCGTATGAAAATTCAAAATAAATCAGACATAAACACGCCCCGTGTTTCCCTCCCCTTATCACCTCTAATGCCCCGCTCATTTAAAAAAAAGAAAACAAGACAGGGGTGCAAGCATCTCCTTATTTTTCACTCCACGAATCCAAGTAATATAATCTGTTACACCACTCGCACATCTAATTCTGGCTTTGACACTGTCGTACATGCTGCGAATACATCTAAATATCTTGCCTTTGATGCCATTCTTTAACATGAAGGCCACAGTAAGTTTCTTTCTACGGAATCAAAAGCCTTTTTAAATCAATAAAGACTACATACATTTTTCGATTAAAACAAAATTATTTTTTATTAGTGCCAATAAAGTAAAAAATGGATCAACAGTGGAGTAGCCTTTTTTGAATCCAGCTTGATATTCGCCCCCTCAAATTATGCTCTTCTAACCAGTCCTGCAGTCTACTATTAATAATTGTGCTATAAAATCTTGCTACTTGTATCACATAATGAAATGCCTCTATAATTGTTTGGGTTATTAGTGTCAAACCCCTTTTTGAACAAAGGGTGAATAATAGAGTTTGGGCCAGGGGCTTGGGAACACGCCTTTATCAAATAAGTTATTGAAAAGCTTTACAAAAAAATCAATAACACGATCTTCCACCATATTTAACAGCTCACCTATGATTCATCTGGTCCAGCAGCCTTTTCCCCTTTTTTAACTTTGTTACAGCAAGCACAACTTCTTCTCTTGATATTGGACGGGTTTATTGAGCTTCCCTCTTCTTCGTAGACATCACTAATATTTTCAACCACATTGGTCTTATCTGTTGATATCCCTAACTCAAGTAGATCTTTAAAATGCTTTTTAAAACCCAAACATCGACTGTTAGACATTTTGAACAGTTTTTTCGCTTAAATGATATTTTATGCACAGTTTGCCAAAATTCTCTTTGACTGCTTACTGACGAGACTAGTCTATCTACAACAAATCATTATACTGTTTTCTTTTCTCTTTATCAGATGTTTAGTATTTTTCTTCTTGCTATGCAGTAGGCGTCACTGTCTTCTTTTTTTTCTGGTTTCATGAAAATAAAATAGCAGCCCCTTTGCTTTAACTTTGCCTAACGTACATTCCATATCATACCAATCACTTATTTATCACACCCTTTTTTAAATTAATTCCTTTTTCATACAATGAGCTTGCTTTTTAATCCATTCATTAAACACTTCCAGAGCACCATTGAAATCATGATCAATCAAACGTTGGCATGATCAAGCGCGGACATTGTTTCATCAGAAGTCATTTCCTGAATATAAATTAGTTCCAAGTCCTTGTTCCACACAAATTTATCATGAACTGTCCCCTTCTGCAGGGTAAGTGTTCAGTCTATTTTTCCTTTCTTTAACTCTAAAACGTAATTCAATGGGCAAATGGTCCGATTCTATTCTCTCTGACAACAATTCACATGACGATACAACATCAAAAAACAATTCCTTAGACAGGAGAAAATAATCATTGACGCTACATCCTGTTTCTGATATGTAAGTAAAATTACCATTGGTATCCCCGTTACATATACCGTTCAGAATACACAACCCAAGAGTTGTACACATATTCAACAGATATTTCCATAGCTATTGAGAACAGTGTCTCTAGACCTTCTCACGTTTGTTAGGCGAAAAAGAGGCGAATGTAAACAAAGTTATCAAGCGCACCATTATCATCAAAAATACCTGGAGAGATGTCAGAAGTCCTGCTATTCAAGTCACCTGACAAAATCACATGCACGGAGAGAGAGAGAGAGAGAGAGAGAGAGAGAGAGAGAGAGAGAGAGAGAGAGAGAGAGAGAGGAGAGAGAGAGAGAGAGAGAGAATCGTATGTCTATACATCAAACTGTGAATATATGTGCATGTCTATGAGAGAGAGAGAGAGAGAGAGAGAGAGAGAGAGAGAGAGAGAGAGAGAGTGAGAGAGAGAGAGATAGAGAGAGAGAGAGAATCGTATGTCTATACATCAAACTGTGAATATATGTGCATGTCTATGTCTATGTGTGTGTGTGTATATATATATTGCTTTTTAATCCATTCATTAAACACTTCCAGAGCACCATTGAAATCATGATCAATCAAACGTGTGGCATGATCAAGCGCGACATTGCCTGTGTGTCTGTATCTGTACGAGTGCGTGTGCCTGTGTTTATAATATCTCTCTCTCTCTCTCTCTCTCTCTCCTCTCTCTCTCTCTCTCTCTCTCTCTCTCTCTCTCTCTCTCTCTCTCTCTCCGTGCATGTGATTTTGTCAGGTGACAGTCTGTCGTCCTTGAAAAAGAGCAGCCGCTC
>JAFLJL010018016.1:38084-44324 GCA_018398815.1 Conus ventricosus
AACGTGTTTACAATAGACATGTCATTTTTTTTTTTTTTTTTTGCACTTTACCTCATCAACTTTACTTGCTTACACCCGGGATCTTTCTGCTACAAACATACAAAAAGAATTAGTGGAAGACATCAACTTCACTTACTTACACCCGGAATCGTTTTTGCTACAAACATACAAAAAGAATTAGTGGAAGACATCAACTTCACTTGATTACACCCGGGATCGTTTTGCTACAAACATACAAAAAGAATTAGTGGAAGACATCAACTTCACTTGATTACACCCAGGATCTTTCTGCTACAAACATACAAAAAGAATTAGTGGAAGACAAGGTCCTTCAAAGTCCTGACCCTGCTGAAACTTTGACCAACATCATCATCAGCTGTGCCAAGAACATCATTCCGGCTACTACTACCCAACCTCAGATGCCGAAAACTCCCTGGTATTAATACTGAGTGTTAACAAATCCACAATCAACGCCAGAAGGCTCAACGTGTTGTCTGTTGCAGGCCATCAATACCTTACTCGAGGGCCCACCAAAATCTCCGTGCCAAATCTCGCTATATTTTAAAAAAGTGTAAACGTCAGTCTTGGAGAGACTTCTGCTCCAAGTTGACTTAAAAGACCCCCAAGAGAGAAAGTATGGAAAGTAATCAGGAAAATTAATGGAAAAAATACAAATTCTTCTATCCATCACCTGAAACTGCAGAAGGCCTGATCACAGATAAACAAGCTGTAGCTAATTGTGTTGGCCTCTCTGTTGAAAAGAACTCTTCCTCCACGAATAAAATGCCTGCTTTTCTGAAAAACGAAATTCTAAAAGAAACATCTCCTTGTAACTTCTCATCGGACAACACTGAAGCCTACAATCTGCCATTTTCGATCAATGAACTGAAATCAGCTTTGCAAACCTGCAACGATTCTGCTCCTGGCCTGGATGATATCCACTATCAGCTCTTAAAACATCTCCCAGAAAGCTGTCTCCAGACCCTTGTGAAAGTCTTCAACCATATCTGGACCACAGGCGTTTCCACCATCCTGGCGGAAATCCCTCATCATACCTATACCCAAACCTGGAAAAGATCTTTTGCACCCATCCAATTACCGTCCGATAGCTTGGCCAGCTGTATCTGCAAACTGAAGGAAAAAATGGTCACTGTTAGACTCACCGGGAAACTCTAAACCGACGGCCTTCTTGCGAAAGAACAGTGTGGTTTCCGCAAACATCAACTACAGTGGACCATTTGTTCAGCTGGAATCTACCTTCAGAACGCCTTTAAAAATAAACAACATGCAGTAGCTATTTTCTTTGACTTGGAGAAAGCCTACGATACCACCTGGAAATCTGGATACTTCATGATCTCCATGAGTTTGGTTTTTGGGGTCATCTTCCACTTTGTATTAAAAAATGTTTGGCAGAACGACAGTCTCAGGTTCGGGTTGGCACTACTTTCTCTGATGTTCACGAGCAGGAGTTGGGTGTTCCACAAGGGAGCATACTGTCTCCTGCCCTCTTTAGCATCAAGATCAACAACATTTTAAAGTCAGTTCAACAGGGTTCCAACTGCTCATTGTTTGTGGATGATTTTCTGTCTATGCAACTGGAAGCTTGTACCCGAGTGTTCAGCGCAGGCTCCAGCTTTGTGTGGACAAAAGTTATCAGTGGGCGGAAGAAAACGGCTTTACTTTTTCTGCTACTAAAACACAGTTCATTCACTGCCATAATTTTTGTCAGTTTTTTTGCAGATCCTGAAATCCAAATATGGAAATCTCCCATTCCAGCTGTCAAAGAGGCCAAATTCCTAGGAGTGTTTTTTTTTTAACCAAAAACCCAACTTTCTTAGTCACATTAAAAACCTAAAAACGTCATGCCAGAAAGCTCTGAACATTCTGCTGGTCGTAGCACACACTGACTGGGGCGCTGATAAGAAAACTTTGCTGCACCTCTACAGAGCCTTGGTCCATTACAAACTGGACTATGGTTGTGCTGTGTGTAGCTCGGCAAGATCATCTTACCTGAAACGTTGGACCCTATTCACCATCAAGGGCTTCATCTCTGTCTTGGAGCATTCCACACATCCCTGTTACAGCCTGTACATGGAGGTAGGTGAACCCTCAGTATTCAACCACAGGCTGAAACTATCCTTGAATTACTATCTTAGACTGTTCTCTGAAGAAAAAACCTGACCTATGACTGTGTCTTTAACCCTCAGTTTCAAAGTAAATTTTTAATAAATATCCCAACTGTATTCCTCCTTTGGTCTCTGTATGCAGCCTCATGCCAGATGCGGTCTTGATCTAATTGTCTCTGACTTCTCCAAGTTTCCAGATAAGCCTCCATGGACCTTTTTCACACCAGAAATTCGTTCTGATCTTGTAGCTTTTCGCAAAGAATCCACCAGCTCTGTGGCATACAATGCATTGTTTGCTACTCTCCATTCAAAATTCCCATCCTTTCAGACAATATTTACTGACGGTTCCCAGTCTGAAGATGGTGTGGCCTGTGCAGCCTATGCCCTGGTGCTCCTTCTCAAATATTATTAGAACATATTCCATCAGATGCTTCTGTTTACTCTGCTGAACTTACAGCTCTAGTTCTAGCATTGAAGATAATCTCTCAATCCACTAACAAGAACTTTCTGATTTGTCTGATTTATTGTCAGCTTTGGAGGCTCATGATGGAGCTGGCTGTAACCTCCATCATCCTGAACTTCTACACTTAAAAAAACAACTTTTTACCACGTTGAAAGCAAAGGTCATGACATTGTTCTGGCTTGGGTTCCCAGTCATGTTGGCATCGGAGGGAATAAAATTACTGATCGTTTGGCCAAGAATGGCACAGCAGGGAATCTGTCTAACATATCTATCCCTTACACAGATCAAAAACCAAAAGTTAATGATTATGTCAGAGACCTCTGACAGGAGGATTGGAATACACAGATGGATAACAAATACTTTCAGATCCACCCAAACCTAAAAGAGTTCCTCTCATCTACTTCAGGTGGTCGCAAAAAAGAAACGGTTCTATGCCAGCTGCACACCAGCCATTCATATTTTACTCATTGTATCTGTTAAAGAGTGAAGAAGCTCCATGGTGCATTCCATGTCATGTACCACTCACAATGAAACATAATTCTTTTAGAGTGTTGGGACTTACATGATATGAGACATAAACATTTTACAGCAGATTCCATGAAAACCTTGTTCAGAGATGTTCCACCTAATGTGATCTTTCAATTCTTTAAGGAGATCAACATATTTCATTTTATCTGAGATTTTATAGCGGGAAGACTTTTTAAAAAGTTTCAAGTGTGTTTTTAGAAGATGTATTTTAAAGAGTTGTGTGAATGAATGACTCGTGTGTTGATTTTAATGTGGTGACAGCCCTGATAAGGCCCTTTAAGTTTGGCTGGGCTATAAGTAACATTACTATTACAGTATTACTCGGTAAAATAGTTGAAGTTAGTCACCATGGACCGGTCTGTTCTACTTTTTTGTTCTCACTGGTTCATGATTAAGTGAGGGAAAGTTCTGAATGAGTTGAATTGAAGTCCACTCGGAATAACAGGACTTAACTGAAGTGGGAGAGGATAGTTGATCTTCTCTCTTGTGGCTGGTGATTGATCCTGCTGTGTAGACCTGTTGCTGTAGTGCTGGGCTGTGGTGTGTCTGCACAACCTGTCTTGGCCAGGGTATGTAGTGTAGCCTTGGTATGTAGCGTAGCCACGGTCCCAGGTATTTTTGGGAGAATAGTGAAAGTTAGACTCAAAGACAGAGTAGAGCAAGATAAGCATTCACTCCCTCCGGTTTTCCCCTTTGTCTTCCTTGCTTCACGTACAGCTAGTCTGAGGAACAGTGAAGGTGCCACACTCTGCGTCTTCTATTTGTATGCTAAACTGTCAAATCAGGTTTCTGATCTGGCTGACAGGGTGTCACTCAAGATGAGGAAAAGGGAGAAGTGGGGTGGGGGTGGGGTGTTATTCCTTCCACCACTCACCGGGGAGGGGGTAACATTTTAGACCAGACAGAAGAATGAATGCTGATTCTCAAAGTAGCCAAGCGCTGGTTAACACAATTTCATCACACGAGTCGGGCACATGACTGTCAGGTGCAGGTGGTGGATATGGAGGGAGGGGGAGTGAGGAAAGAAAGAGGGAGAGGTTCTCTGTAGTGTACTGACTATTAGTCGATCCCTGGGGAAGTAGACATGCAGAGAGAGAAAGGGAGAAGGAGGAAAGATGGTGACGTCTTCATGACGTGACGTAAACTTTCTTTGTAACATATGGTGTTAAGCTGGGCGCTCAGGCTATTCTAAGAGAGGGGAATAGAGATAGAGGGGGAGAGGGGAGGAGAGACGGGCAACATTGTTATGATGGGATGTAAATTTTGCACTGTGTCACGCCGCCATATTCAGGAGTGAGGAGGGGAAGGGGGGGGGGGTTGAAAGGGGAGAGTGGGCATAGATTGGAAATCTATTCTGCCCTTTGGGTTTGTACAGTTTGTACAAGAGGGTGGTTGGGATCGATTGGGTGGAGTTGTCAAGTGACTCATCACATTATGTATATTTGGGTTGTTTTTTTGTAATTTATGACAGATTTAAACTTGACAGAATAGCTAAGTCCTCTCTTGTGTGTTGCATACAGATTTTTTCTTTTCATTGTTCATCCAACTTTTCATCCCATACAAACTCAAAGCACATCTCTTAAAACTGTTTAATTTGTGTGTCCACTGGGTATTTCAGAAGAACCCACAGGATGACCAGTCTTGGCATGCTTCATGATTTGAGTACTGCACGCTATCTGTAGAACATGGTTCCTTTTCAATCAGTTTTAAAGGGCAGCCTTTTTCCTGCAAAACTAACTTCTGCACTGACTAATAATTTCTTTGTTAACCACAGTTCTGGGTTTTCAAAATTTTGGGGATTCAGTCTCATTTACTCAGAGATAAGTGAATCTCATTGGATGTTTTCTTTCTGCCCTTGTGTGTGTGTGTGTGTGTGTGTGTGTGTGTGTGTGTGTGTGTGTGTGTGGTGTGTGTGTGTGTGTGTGTGTGTGTTATGCATGCGTGTGTGCGTGGGTGCGTGCGTGTGTGCGTGTGTGCATGCATGTGCACTCGTGTGTGTGTAAGTGTGAGCATATGTGTGTTAGTGTGTTGTTGTTGTTGTTGTTGTTGTTGTTGTTCTGAGTTCTGTTTGTACAAGTACTGTACTATTAATATTTTCTTCATAGGCAAGTGACTATATCCCTGATGAACAAAAAAAAACAAAAGGTATGGTGACATTGAGTCTCCTGTTTGCAGCCCCTTGCTATTGAGAAACTGGAAGATACACAGCCTTTTATTGATACACATGATTACATGTTTTCATAGATTTTTTTCATTACTTCACCATTGTATCTCTTTTCCGAAACACAATGCATGTATGCTTTTGTATGCTTAAACATTTGTGGTCGAGTTAAAGACTTTTTAAAAATCGATTTAGATCGATGGTCCAGGTGTTTTCTTCAAAATGATGCATGATATCACAGAGTCTTTTTAGGATTTCTTGAATACTTTTTTTCCGAGACCAAGCGCTGTAAAGTCTTCATTTATTGATGGTATGGATACAGTCTTTATTAAACATTCACATTGGTCTAACTTTGTAAACTGGATTCAAGAGTGAAATTGGTAAACCTCTTTTCATTACATCTTGGTTCATTGTTTTTTATATAAGCAAGTCGTAATTTCTCCTGCTTCTATTGATGACATTTCTCCTGTTTCAAAACTCTCACCCAAAGCGTATTGTGTGTACGGGAATGATGCGAGGAAGGGATGGACTTGGAGTAGATTGCCAACCTGCACCACACTGAGAATTAAATGCACAGGGGAAGTGTGAGGAACTCAGTAACTCAGATGGGCCAAGGGCCGCAAGAAAGTGACCACTCATCGAGAGGTGAGAAAACCTTTGACTTGAAGTTTTCAAATACGTCTGAGGGCTCAGACACGAGAGACTATTCTGAAGCCCTGTTACAACAGCCTCTAACCTCCCCCCCCCCCCCAATCCCCACCCACACACCCCTCAGCCTCCAACCCCCATCTTCCTTAACCGCACCTGTCACAAAACAGTACATGATGCACTCAGTACATGAAAAAAAAATTGGATTCCGAAAAGAGGGTCACACATTGCATTGTTGATGCTAAACTGCCGAGAGATGAGATGCTTTCTACAACGTGCTCGACAAAAACCCAATGGATCGGATGGTTGGGTTA
>JAFLJL010018017.1:0-5000 GCA_018398815.1 Conus ventricosus
CCTCAGAGTTAACATTGGTTCTAACTCCATTTCCCATTCAGTCCTTCGAATGAGACTATAAACCGAGGTTCCGTGTGTGAACGCACGCATGATATCTTGCACACACGTAAAATCCCATCACCAACTTTCGGAAGAGTAGGCCAGTTTGGCCGTTGATATGGATGACACATTTCACACACGTTACGTATAGCATGCACCCTTCATGAGAAGTGGAAAGAATGAAGGAAGTAAGGAAACTGAGTGAATGATATTGAACGATATTGACTGGATCACACGGGAAGCGACTGAATGAAGCGCCAACTGGCAGCTCTTCAGTCGGCACTACCCAGGTAGGCAGCCCGCTGTGTAAACGAGTGTTGATTGTAAAGCGCGTAGAGCTTGGTCTCTAGCCGAGAATAGGCGCTATATAAGTATTCATTATTATTATCATTATTAAAACCTGTTTACTACCGAATCTGGACAGAGATTGAAAGTAAACAACAAGATCCAGATTTCATGTTTTTGAAATTGAAGAGCAGTTTTGAATTAAAGAGCTTTATTACCATCATGGCAACGTGCAGAAGGTTTAACAATCAATCTTCGCAGTAAGGAGGAAGAAAATGAAGTGCTTTCATCTTATACTTTCCTGTCTTGCGTAGATTAAGAGCTCAATGTATACTGTTCAAAGATTATAGATATTCTAGTCAAATTAGATAAATTCTTTTAAACCTCTGATTAAACCCTCTTACTCATGAAGACTGTCAGAAATCTGTCATTTTATGTATTCGAAGCAGTAAAGTGTATCAGAATAGTCTTCTTAATATTAGCTAAGAAATAGTGCGCAATCGTTGGGATGCTACGATGTTTGTATGTGACTTTCATCTGTTCATGAGGGTCTGACCTTGAATACTTTCACTCACTCACTCATTCCCTACCTCTCTCTCTCTCTGTCTCTGTCTCTGTCTGTCTGTCTGTCTGTCTGTCTGTCTCTCTCTCTCTCTCTCTCTCTCTCTCTCTCTCTCTCTCTCTCTCTCTCTCTCTCTCATGAGCGCGTTCCTGCACACTTACACACACACACACACACACACACACACACACACACACACACACACACACACACACACACAAAACACACACACAAAACACACACACACACACACACACACACACACACACATACACACACAAAACACACACACACACACGCACACACACACACACACACACACACACACACACACACACACACACACACACACACACACGTACTCACGTACGCGCGCATACACGCACACATAGAGAGAGAGGAGAGAGAGAGAGAGAGAGAGAGAGAGAGAGAGGGGAGAGAGAGAGAGAGAGAGGAGCAGACCGCCTTAGTACCAAAAAAAAAGAAAAGAGAAGAAAAGAAAGAGGGAGGTGGAGGGGAGGGGAGGGGGGGGAGAGAAGAGGGATGCTAGGTATAAAGTATCGGCAGCAGAATTAACGGCAGTTGTTCAGGAATGAAGTGGGGAGTGGGAAAACGTCAGCCAGACCCATCTTTACCGGCCTCCACTGTCAGAAACAGGGGACTCGCCTTTCCGTCACTGTAACATTCGCCCCCCCCCCCCCCCCCACTCTCCCCATCTCCTGACCCTCTTCTGTGCTCGCTCTTTTCTCCACCCACCCCTCCTCCTCCTCTTCCCCCTCCTCCTCTTCCTCCTCCTCCTCCTCCTCCCCCTCTTCCTCCTCCTTCTCCTCTTCTTCCCCCTCCTCTCTTCCTTCCTCCTCCTCTTCCTCCTCCTCCTCCTCCTCTTCCTCCCCCACTCCCCGAGCTCCATAAAGCCAGCAACATCTATTACTGTGATGTTGCTCCTACCCCCTGGACCTTCACCTTCACCTTGTCTTGAAAGGGAAAAGAATGTTTTGTGTGGGAGTCAGTTATAAGCGTTTTCCGTTATTTATCCATCAGGTTTTTTTTGTTTTTTTTAAATCATGCACAGTACGGTCTCCAAAACTTTAGCGGATGTGGTATAGTGTATAATGGACTAGTCCGCACGCAGTGACACCTCCTTGGTAAAACTGAAAACTGAAACTGAAGCTATTGGTCAGTGCCCTCACCTCAGTCCTGTGGAAAATAGCTGGATGGATCGAGTAATCTTTTGTTTCTATCGTGAAAACTAATTATCACAGAAAAGCCACGAAATTGGCCAATTATGACGGTTACTTGCCCTGAGAATAGCTAATCATTGCTTGAAAACAGACAGGTATATACCAAACCGTGAAGTGTTCACTTGCTCACCTAGCCCGTCATTCAGAGAGAGAGAGGGGGTGGGAGAATACAAGAGAGAGAGAGAGAGAGAGAGAAAAGAGAGAGAGAGAGAGAGAGAGGAGAGAGAGAGAGAGAGAGAGAGAGAGAGAGAGAGAATACGAATGCGAGAGAGAGAGAGAGAAGAGAGAGAGAGAGAGAGAGTCGAGAAGAGCAACAGCCGCAGGAAACCACGCGACTAGACCACACAATGCGAGCAGTCAGGCAGAAAACCACACCCGCCCACATGCCCCATCCCCCCCCCCCCCCCCCAGCCCCACCCCCACCCCCTATTTCACGATCAAGATAAGATGCTGCAGAACGTGAAAACATGTCTCGCTGCCGTCTGTCATTCTACCTGTTGGTGGCGTTTACCTTTACACGTCACTTCCTAATGGACCTGTTCCTACAACACCCTCTCTCTCTCCATCCGTGTGATACCGCCAGTGCGTGGGTAGTACAGAGATAGGTTTCGCGCGCCAGTGTGCGTTGGTGTAGTGAGTGTACATAGTATGGTGCGACCTGGGTGGGAGTTCCTTCCCTTGCGTGCGCGTAGGTGGGTTTGCGTTGATGGGGTGTTGGGAAAGATTGCGGGGTGCACATCGTGATGTATGTTCGTATCAAATCACATGCGCTGACTTGCAGTTAATTTAGAGTTTACAAAAAAACAAAAAAAAAAAAGAAAAGAAAAACATGAGTTGGAGTAGAGACGCACCTGCAGGCAACTTTGTTTCAGGCGTTATTGCTTTTAAAAAATAAAATTTTAAGGTCAGACCGACTGGTGCCAGAATGTTCATGATTTCAGGCTCCAGTTACTGACGGGTGTTGCTGAAGGTGCTGCTTGCTACACGGGGTTTGAGCGGTGGTGTGTGGCAGATATATTTCATAACAGAAACGTTCTCGCTCTTTCCAACGGTCGGAGAGCATCTTTTGGTCAGAGAGTTCTTGTTTGGGGGTGGAGGGGGGGGGGGGGGGGGGGAGATGACCGCTCTTCTAATGGCACTACACACACGGCACGCACGCACGCATGCACACACGCGTGCAAGCAGGCACACACACACGCACACGCACACACACACACACACACATACACACACACACACACACACACACACACACACACACACACACACACACACTCACTCACTCACTGAGAGAGTGAGATTATTCTCTCTCTCTCTCTCTCTCTCTCTCTCTCTCTCTCTCTCTCTCTCACACACACACACACGCACGCACGCACGCACGCACGCACACACGCACACACACACACACACACACACACACACACACACACGCGCGCGCGCGCGCGCGCGCGCGCGCACGCACACACAGGCCAGAGAGAGAGAGAGAGAGAGAGAGAGAGAATGTCCACTGAATCCCGTTATACGTACACTCAAATAGTTAACGAAACCAAACACACTTGTCGACGAATACAAGCAGAAGTCACTATTCATGACATGCCTATAGATACGGATGGCATGGGGTTTACATAGTAAAGATTTAGTGGTGTCCAAAAGTACGATTCGCTGTCTACGTTTTACCTGCTGAATTAGATGCTTCTGCCTGCAAACAGAACTCCCAGTAGAAGTCAGTTTTTTTTTTTTGCTAGACAGCAGCCCTTCAAATGGCAGTGTTTGAAACAGTACTCCAGCCAATAGTCAGTCTTCCATGGAATGTCTGACAGATCTCAGTTTTCGTAGCAATATTCCCACAGATGCCAGTCTGGCAAACATTGCTCCAATAGACGCCATTTTCTTTCAACAATATTCCTGTAAATGTCACTTTCCCAAGAAATCCCCGACAAACCATCACCTTTACAAGAATTCTTCATAGTGTCAGTTTTCCAGGAAACCTTTTAACACATGTCTTCTTCTTCTGCGTACGCAGGCTGATACTCCTGCGGACACTCCCTAGACATCTGCCCAACAAAGGGAGCGGAGTTTTGTGTATATGACCGTTTTTTTTATCCCGCCATTAAGGCAGCCATACTCCATCTACGGGGAATAACACATGTCTGTTTTTCCAAGTAATGTTCCAGCAAATGTCTTTTTTGTTTTTAGAATTGTCCAACAAATACTAGTTTTCCAGTTCATGTTCAGATCAGAATCAATGTCCTATGAATGTGTTTTTACAAATGTCAGTTTCTCCATCGGTGTCTGTTTCGAATGAATGTCAGTTTTCATAACAGTATCCCATCGAATGTCAGTTTTCAGATAGTGTTTCAGCTAACGTCAGTTGTCCGAGTAACCTCCCAACAGGTATGTTTCTTAAGAAACTTCCAGCGAATTACCATTGCACAACTAAGTTTTTAGTAAATGTCAATTATCCAAGTAATCTTCCAACAAATATCAGTTCTCCAACAAAGTGTTCATGTTCCCACTCAGTTTCCAACGCCCGTCTTGCGCCGAATTCGAGAAGATACGTGACTGCTTGTTTTTTGTTGTTGTTGTTGTTGTTGTTGTTGTTTTCATTGTCCTGAATGTGTGTTTTTCTTGTCTGAAGAAGACCTTAGAGGTCGAAACGCGTCGTGTTTTGTCTTGTAATTGGTTTGTTCCCTTATAAAAAGAAAATCGGTTTTCCAACTAGTTTTCCAACAGAAATCAAGTTGTTGTTTTTTTTAAGTCCAAAAAATGACAGTTTTCCAACTAAGATGACAACAGACTTGTATGTTCGTTGGTTTTTCAAATTCTATTGTGCCAAACGTCCTGAACTTAACAGCTCCTGCTTTGCGAAAGGA
>JAFLJL010018017.1:7500-15000 GCA_018398815.1 Conus ventricosus
TGTAGTGGTGAAAATGCCACAGAATCATAGGGGAATTGTCTCCTCTGTAGTGGTGTAAAACACAGAATCATAGGGAATTGTCTCTCTGTAGTGGTGGTAATACCACAGAATCATAGGGGAATGTCTCTCTGTAGTGGTGATAATGCCACAGAATCATAGGGGAATTGTCTCTCTGTAGTGGTGATAATACACAGAATCATAGGGGAATTGTCTCCTGTAGTGGTGATAATGCCACAGAATCATAGGGGAGTTGTCTCTCTGTATTTGGTGATAATGCCACAGAATCATAGGGGAACTGTCTCTCTGTAGTTGGTGATACCACAGAATCATAGAGGAACTGTCTCTCTGTGTTGGTGATAATGCCACAGAATCATAGGGGAACTGTCTCCCTGTAGTGATGATAATACCACAGAATCATAGGGATAGTCTCCTGTAGTGGTGATAATCCACAGAATCATAGGGGAATAGTCTCCTGTAGTTGGTGATAATACCACAGAATCATAGGGGAATTGTCTTCTGTAGTGGTGATAATACCACAGAATCATAGGGGAATTGTCTCTCTCTAGTCGGTGATAATGCCACAGAATCATAGGGGAACTGTCTCCCTTAGTGGTGATAATGCCACAGAATCATAGGGGAATTGTCTCCTGTAGTGGTGATAATGCCACAGAATCATAGGGGAGCTGTCTCTCTGTAGTGGTGATAATGCCACAGAATCATAGGGGAACTGTCTCTCTGTAGTGGTGATAATCCACAGAATCATAGAGGAACTGTCTCTCTGTAGTTGGTGATAATGCCACAGAATCATAGGGGAACTGTCTCCCTGTAGTGATGATAATACCACAGAATCATAGGGGAGTAGTCTCCTGTAGTGGTAATAATACCACAGAATCATAGGGGAATAGTCTCCCTGTAGTTGTGATAATACCACAGAATCATAGGGGAACTGTCTCTCTGTAGTGGTGATAATGCCACAGAATCATATGGAAATGTATGAGAAAGATATATACGAGAGAGAGAAGAGGTATGTATGAGAGAGATGATATACGGAGAGAGAGAGATAGAGAGGTAATATCGGAGAAGATATAAAGAGAGAGAGAGAGAGAGGGGGGGGGGATAAATGTATGAGAGAGAAAGATACAGATAGAGAGAGTAAATGCATGAGAAAGATATATACAGAGAGAGAGGGGGGGGGGTAAATTATATGAGAGAGAAAGATATACAGAGAGAGAGAGAGTGGTAAATGTATAAGAGAGAAAGATATATACAGAGAGAGAGAGAGAGAGAGGTAATGTATGAGAGAGAAAGATATATGCAGAGAGAGAGAGAGAGAGAGAGAGAGGTAAATGTATGAGAGAGAGAAAGATATATACGAGAGAGAGAGGGGGGGGGGGGTAAGTGTATGAGAAAGAAAGAGATATACAGAGAGAGAGAGAGGTAAATGTATGAGAGAGAAAGATATATACAGACAGAGAGAGGTAAATGTATGAGAGAGAAAGATATATACAGAGAGAGGAGGGAGTAAATGTATGAGAAAGAAAGATATATCACAGAGAGAGAGAGAGGTAAATGTATGAGAGAGAAAGATATATACAGAGAAGAGGTAAATGTATGAGAGAGAAAGATATATACAGAGAGAGAGACGTAAATGTATAATAATAATAATAAATGAATACTTATATAGCGCCTATTCTCGGCTAGAGGCCAAGCTCTAAGCGCTTTACAATCAACACTCGTTTACACAACGGGCTGCCTACCTGGGTAGTGCCGACTGAAGAGCTGCCAGTGGCGCTTCATTCAGTCGTTTCCCGTGTCATCCAGTCAGTATCGTTCAATATCAATCACTCATTTTTCTTACTTCCTTCATTCTTTCCATTTCTCACGCAGGGTGCATGCTATGTGTAACGTGTCATCCATACCAACGGCCAAACTGGCCTACTCTTCCGAAAGTTGGTGATGGGATTTTACGTGTGTGCAAGATGTTATGCATGCGTTCACACACGGAACCTCGGTTTATAGTCTCATTCGAAGGACTGTATGGGAAATGGAGTCAGAACCAATGTTAACTCCGAGGGAAAAATCCCCTGTACCGAAACGCCCCGGCGGAGGTTCGAACCCGCAACCCCAGGATCACCAAGATTACGAGTCAGGCGCTCTACCAACTGAGCTATTCCGGCTCTATGAGAGAGAAAGATATATACAGAGAGAGGGGTAAATATATGAGAGAGAAAGATATATACAGAGAGAGTAAATGTATGAGAGAAAGATATATACAGAGAGAGGTAAATGTATGAGAGAAAGATATATACAGAGAGAGGGTAAATGTATGAGAGAAAGATATATACAGAGAGAGTAAATGTATGAGAGAAAGATATATACAGAGAGAGATAAATGTATGAGAGAAAGATATATACAGAGAGAGATAAATGTATGAGAGAAAGATATAAAACAGAGAGAGGGTAAATGTATGAGAAGAAAGATATATACAGAGAGAGATAAATGTATGAGAGAAAGATATATACAGAGAGAGATAAATGTATGAGAGAAAGATATATACAGAGAGAGGTAAATGTATGAGAGAAAGATATATACAGAGAAGAGCGGTAAATGTATGAGAGAAAGATATATACAGAGAGAGCGGTAAATGTATGAGAGAGAAAGATATATACAGAGAGAGAGGTAAAGTATGAGAGAGAAAGATATATAAGAGAGAGATGCGGGGGGTAAATGTATGCAGAGAAAGATATATACAGAGAGAGGTAAATTTTACCAGAGAAAGATATATACAGCGAGAGGGGTTTAAAAGTATGAGAGAGAAAGATATATACAGAGAGAGAGGTAAATGTATGAGAGAGAAAGATATATACAGAGAGAGGGTAAATGTATGAAGAGAAAAATATTAAGAGAGAGATAATGTATCAGAGAAGATTATCAGAGAGGGTAAATGTATGAGAGAGAGAAAGATATATACAGAGAGAGAGGTAAATGTATGAGAGAGAGAAAGATATATACAGAGAGAGAGGTAAATGTATGAGAGAGAAAAAATTTATAAAAGACACAAAAGGGGGGAGAGAGGGGGGGGGGGGGGGGGAGGGGGGGCTTTTTTACTGGAGGGCCTTGCCCTCTTTCCGAGATTTCTTCATGATGTAGACAGTTTCAAAAAAAAAAAAAAAAAAAAAAACTCAAAAAAAAAAATTTCTCGAAACGCCGTCGTTTCTTCAGGGAAACGCTAAGGGGGCGATTTCAAACCCCACAGAGCAGAAAGAAGCTTTTGCAAAACACGACGAAGCCCCGCCAGACAACAACGGGACAGGCAGACAGACGGGGAGAAAAGAGAATAACTAAATGGTATTTTTTCCTCTCTGAACTTCCCCCGCGAAAAAATGAAAACAGAGGGGAACCTTTTTTAATATAGCCGGATCCCCGACCGCCATTTTGGGGGCCCCGAAAAACCTTCATCACCCAAAAAAGAGAATTTTTTGGGCCGTTTTGGGAATTTCCCTTGATTTATTGTTTTGGGTTTGTGTGTGTGTGGGTTTGTGTGTGTGTGTGGGGGTGTTTGTGGGTGTGTGTGTGTTTTGGGGGGGGGGGGGGGGGGGGGGGGGGGTTGGGCAGTGTGGAAAAGCTGGCGCGGACCACCCTCTCTTTAAATTTTTGGTGGGGGGGGGGGGGGGGGGGGGCTGGAAACTGATCCTTTTTTTGGGGGAACGGGGTAAAGTTTTTTTAAAATGCGGGTTTTGGCGCTCAAACTTAAAATAACCCGCCCCCCATGTCTTCTCCCCTCTCTCTCTCTCCCCTCTCCCCTCTTCTCTCTCTCTCCTCTTCCCCTCCCCCTTTTCTCCCCTCCTCTCTCTCTCTCTTTTCCCCGTCTCTTTCCCCTATCTCCCCTTTTCTCTCTCCTGTCTCTCCCCTCCTCTCTCTCTCTCTCTCCCCTCTCTCTCTCTCTTTTCTCTCTCTCTCCCCCCCCCCCTCCCCACCCCCCGTGCCCCCTTTCCGCCCCTTTTAAAAAAAAATTCTCTTGTCTGTCTCTTTCGCCTCCCCCCCTCCCTCTCACTTCACCCCCCCCCTCCACCACCCATCCCCCCCCCCCCTACCCCTCCCCCCCCCCCCACCCCCCCCCCCCATCGGGGGCATGGGGCCCTTATCCGGGTTTTTCTAGAACTTCCATCCCCCCATTCTGCGCTGGGGCAAAAGGGGGTTCCCCCCCCTTTTTCCCTCTACGACCATTTCGTTGCGATAAGGGTATACAGGGTTTTCTTCTCCCAACTTTGGGCCCCCCCTCCCCCCCCCCCCACCCTCCCCTCTCCCACCCGCCCCCCCCCCCAACCTCCCCCCCAAAACATCCCACCCATTGCCTCGATCCTGCCCGCCCAAACCTCCATCCTTTTTTTCGCCCTTTTTTATTTTTTTTTTTTTTCCCCCTTCCACCTCTTTTTTCCATGGGGGGAGTAAAGGGCCCTTTTTGCATGCCCCGATGATCTTTTTTGAATCCAACTCATTTTTCGGGTTGTCTTCTGTCTCTTTTCTTTCTCTACTTTTTTTTTTTCCATTTTTTAAACCTTGAACCCCCCCCCCCCCCCCCCCCCCCCCCCCCCCCCCCCCCCCCCACACACAAAACACAAATTTCTTCAATTGCTGTCTCTGTCTCCCGTCTCCGACTCTGCTGTCGGGTTTTTTTTTTGTCTTCTTCGGGTTTTGTCTCTTCTCTCTCTCTCTCTCTCCTCCCCTCTTCTCTCTCTCTTCCCCTCTCTTCTCTTTTCTCTGTCTTCCTCTCTTTCTCTCCCCCCCCATCTGCCCTCTCTCTGCGTTATCTCTCCCTCACTGTTTCCTCCCTCCCCTCTCTCCCCCCCCCCTTCCCCTCCCTCTCCCCCCTTTCTCTTTCTCCCCTCTCTCCCCCTTTCTCCCTCTCCCCTTTTCCCCCTCTCCCCTGCCCCACCCCCCCCCCCCCCCCCCCCCCCCCCCCCCCCCCCCCCCCCCCCCCCTTTTTTGGATGGATTCCCCCTTTTTTTTCCCTTTTGAAAGCACACATGGGACCCAGGGCTTTCGGGGGGGGTGGGGGGGGGGGGGGGGGAGAAGAAAAAAAAGCACACTTCAGCTCTGTGTGTGCTATTTCAAAGAAGGGTGATTTAAACTTGCAGTACCCTTTCCCCGTCGAGTAAATGATAGGGAAAAACCTTAAAAATAATGTCTTGCGGGTGACGAAAGGGGACCGGGGGGGGGGGGGGGGGGGTAGGGGGGGCCCCAGGGGGGGGTGGGGGCGGGGTTTTTTGGCGCGAGAGGGGAGAGGGGGGAGAGAAAAGAGAGAGAGAGAGAAAATTGGGGATGGGATTGAGGGGTTGGGGAGGGGGGGGGTTCAAAGGGAAAGGAAAGGGTGTGGGGAGACCCTGGGGGCAGAGAGAGAGAGAAAAGAGAAGGGGGGGGGGAGGGAAGACAGGGGATGCAAGTGTGGGCTTTACACACGGCCTCCCCCCCGTACGGGTTTGAACAAACGTTTGAAAAGTGCGCTCCGACCAGTCCCGTGTCGAAAGGGGGCGGAGTGCTTTACGAAACGTTTGACCCCCTTTCGGTTACGACCTATGTCGAGTTTTAAAAAAACCCTTTGGTTTGATCCCCATGCCGCTTCAAAGGAAAAGTAAAAAATTTAAAACAAGCTTTTTCCGAATATTTTGAATTTTCTTTAAATTTTTTTAAATTTACCCTTCCAAAGCACATCATTGGGTTGGAAGATTTTAAAACAAATGTTTTTTTTTTCCGATTCGAACAGTCCCGATCGCCTTTTCTGGGCGACGCCCTTTTTCCTTTTGTCATGGGTGGTTTTGGGTCAATCTGAGGTTGATTTGGTTGGGGATACTAACGCCCTTTTGAATAGATCACGGGTATCTCGACGGTCGGGGCGAATGGATGCCCCAAGTCCGTTTTAGAGTACGTTTACTATGACAGGGCGCTTCCCTTTTTTAAACGGGTTCGACCGGGATGCCCAAGCGTACGGGGGGGGGAGGGTGTGTGTCCGCCGCTTAAATGAAAAATGAAAATGGAAACAGCCCCGGGGGTTGTGTGTGTGTGTGTGTGTGGTGTGTGTGTGTTTTGTGTGTTGTGGGGTTGGGGAGGGGCGGGCGTGATGCTGCGCGCCCTGTTGTGTTGGGGTGTGTGTGTTTGTGTGGTTTTTTTGGGTGTGGGGTTGTGGGTTTTTGGTGGCTGCGTCATGCGTTTTGGGGTTTTGGGGTGTTGGTGTGGGTGTGATTTTTTTTGTGTGTGTTGTGGGGGGTGTGTGCGTGGGGTGCATGCTCGCGCGCGGGGTGTTTTGGGTTTAGTTTTGTGGGGTGTGTGTGTTTGTGTTTTGTTGTGTGTGTTTTGTGTTGTGTGCGTGCGCCGCGCGCGCGCGCGTGCTTTCGTGCGGCGTGGGTGCGTCTGTGTGTTTTGGGGTGTGTGTTGTGGGGGCGCGCGTCCGCGTGCGTTGCGTGTGTTGTGTTGGTGTTTGTGGGTTGGGGTGTGTTGTGTGCTTTGGGTGTGTTGTGTGGTGGGGTGTGGTGGGTGTTTTTTTGGTTTTCACGGGTTTTTTTTTTACATTTTTTGGGCGGAGAACAATATTTCCAAATTTAAACACACACCCCCCACCGCCAAAAGCACCACTCTCAAATTTAAAACACCGTTTCACACCTCAGTGGGCCAAAAAAACCCCAAAAACACATACACACACACACACACACGAGCGCGCGCGCGCGCACCTCGCCGCACGCACCACGCACACACACACACTGCCTTTTTTCTTTTTTTTTGTTGTTTTTCTCAACCGGCCAGGAAAAAAGAGTTTGTTGTTGTTTTTTAAAAATAAACCCCGCAAAAACTCACTGTTTTTAAATTTTTCAGCAATTTCAGTTGTTGTTGTTGTTTTTTTATTATTAAACCCCGCAAATTCCCAAACATACACACTCTTTCCAATGTAAAATCATTTTAAATTTAATCTAAAGATCAGGGTTTTGTTTTAAAACCCCCCAAATGCCCGTTCTCTTAAATTTTTTTTTCCAATAATAATTTTGTCCGTTTTGGTTCCCTTTTCCCCCCCCCCCCCAAAAAAAATATTCGTTGTCATTCTTCAAATGCCGGGTTCTCTTTATTGTTTTTTTTCCCAAAAATTTCGTTTTTTCCCTCATTTAGCAAATGCCCAGCCCTGTCGGGGTTTTTTTTTTTCCCCCAACTAGTGTTACTCTGAAGAGAAAAAAAAATTTAGGTTTTTTTCACCTTTCCAAACTTGGGCCAGAGTACATTTCAGCAAAAAACCCTCAAAGGGTTTTGTTTACTTTTCCCCACAAAGATCATTTTCCTTGCTTCGACATAGTGCTGATTTTCTTCCAGCAAATGCCAGTCTTGATTACTCCCGGAAATATCAAGTTTTCTTTCGTTATTCCAACAGTTTTTCATTTATTATTATTCCAACAAGTTTTCTTTCATTATTCCAATGTCCGCCCTTCACCACCACCCCTCCCTCCATCCCCCCACCCC